>VCJK01001759.1:13646-31651 GCA_024139485.1 Backusella psychrophila | reverse complement strand
TTTTTTTTTTTCTTTTTTTCTAAATAATGAAAATGTTGGGGTTATTGATAACAATGTATTTATAAATAGGGTGGTACTGAAGATACACATGGAAAAGTAAACATTTTACTCCAATCATATCTTTCCAATGCCTTTATTGAAGATTTTGCACTTGTATCTGACTGTGCATATGTGGCTCAAAACTCGGGTCGTATTGCCAGAGCATTGTTTGAAATTGCCTTGAACCGAAACTGGGGACCTACAGCCTCTGTGTTACTTCAAATCAACAAATCCATTGACAAGCGCATGTGGACCTTCCAGCATCCACTTCGCCAGATGGGTCTTCCTGTGGATATCATGAACAAGATTGAGAATCGCACTCATGAAGTATCCGTCGAAGAAATGCGTGATATGGATCCAAACGAACTTGGTCAGCTTGTTCATCACCAGCGTATGGGAATGACGATTGCAAAGTGTGTGGACCAATTCCCCATGTTGAGTCTCGACGCTCGTATTGCACCCATTACACGTAATGTATTACATGTGGAGCTCACAATTACGCCAGACTTTGTATGGAACGACCGTGTACACGGCAGTGTGGAACCGTGGTACATTTGGGCAGAAGATTCTGAAAATGTTGAAATTTACTACTCAGAATACTTTTTATTATACAAGAAACAATTTGGTGAACCCATCAAAATTATCTTTACGGTGCCCCTAGTGGAGCCTTTGCCTTCCCAGATTTACATCCGTGCGGTTTCTGATCGTTGGCTAGGTGCCGAGACTATTTTGCCTGTGTCTTTCCAACACTTGATTCTTCCTCAGCTCTATCCACCTCATACTGATTTATTGGATCTTCAGCCCTTGCCTGTTTCTGCACTCCAAAATGAGGCTCTTGAGGGCATCTGCGCAAAGAGATTTACGCACTTTAATCCAGTCCAAACTCAGATCTTCCATACACTTTATAATACAGACCATAATGCTTTGGTGGGTGCTCCTACAGGTTCTGGTAAGACTGTAGCCGCTGAACTAGTCATGTGGCAAGCATTCAGAGATCGTCCAGGATCCAAGGTGGTTTATATTGCTCCCATGAAGGCTTTGGTAAAGGAGCGTGTGGCCGATTGGAATAAACGGTTGACTGGTCCAATGAAAAAGAAACTTGTAGAACTAACAGGTGATGTTACCCCTGATTTGAAGACCATCGAGGCTGCTGATATTATCATTACAACGCCTGAAAAATGGGATGGTATTAGTCGTAGCTGGCAAAGCCGTAGTTATGTGCGTCACGTATCCTGTGTTATTATTGATGAAATTCACTTATTGGGTGGTGATAGAGGACCCATCCTTGAAGTTATTGTTTCTCGTATGAATTATATTGGATCTCAATTGGATCAAAAGGTACGCATTGCTGGTCTCTCTACTGCATTGGCCAATGCTATTGATCTTGCCGATTGGCTAGGTATTGATAAGGTGGGCCTATTCAACTTTAGACACTCTGTTCGTCCTGTTCCTTTGGAAATCTATATAGATGGTTTCCCTGGCAAGCACTACTGTCCTCGTATGGCTACCATGAATAAGCCTACCTATGCCGCCATCAAGACCCATTCACCTACACAACCTGTCATTGTATTTGTATCTTCACGTAGACAGACTCGTTTAACAGCTCAAGATTTGATTGCTTATTGTGGTATGGAGGATAACCCAAGACAATGGCTGCACATGGACGATATGGAGATGGAGATGCTCCTCGAGAACGTACATGATGAATCACTTCGTATGTCACTTGCATTTGGTATTGGTCTTCATCATGCTGGTTTGAAAGAATCTGATAGAAAGGTGGTAGAGGAGCTGTATCTAAATATGAAAATCCAGATTCTTATTGCAACAAGTACACTGGCTTGGGGGGTAAACTTGCCTGCTCACTTGGTTGTTATTAAGGGCACTGAGTTTTATAATTACAAGGAAGGTCGTTATGTGGATTTCCCAATCACAGATATTTTGCAAATGATGGGTCGTGCCGGTCGTCCTCAATTCGACAACACAGGTATCTCTCGCGTATTTGTTCAGGACAGTAAAAAGAACTTTTTCAAAAAGTTCTTGCATGAACCTTTCCCTGTTGAATCCAGTCTTCATAAGTTCTTGGATGATCACATCAATGCTGAAATTGTAGGTGGTACCATCAAGACAAAACAGGATGCACTTGACTACCTGACTTGGACCTATTTTTACCGTCGTCTTCAACAAAATCCCACCTTTTATGGCTTGGATGATATGACTCAAAAAGGTGTTGATAAATTCTTGTCCAATACTATCAGCGATGTGACATCTCGACTAGAAAAATCAGGCTGTGTAGAAATTGTCGATGACTTTGAATTGGTTCCTTTGATTTCCGCACGTATTGCCTCTTATTACTATCTTCACCATAATACGGTTCGCCACTTCAACGATAGCTTACAAAAGGACTCTGCCTTTGACGACGTATTGGATATTTTGAGTAATGTACCGGAATATGAAGAGCTTCCCGCACGCTGTAATGAAGATCTTTTGAATCAAGAAATCGAAAAATGTGTGCCTTATGATGTGAAGGGTATGCGTGACTTTAAGACTCCATTTGTTAAGGCTTATGTCTTGGTACAGGCACATATCAGTCGACTTGATCTACCCATTTCGGATTATATTACGGACCAGATTACCGTTCTGGATTCAGCTATTCGTTTCTCACAGGCCATGATTGATGTTTCTGCTGACCATGGTTATCTCACTACCAGTTTAACCATTATGAACATGCTTCAATGTATCAAGCAAGCACGTTGGTTGGATGAATCGACTCTTTTAACGTTACCTCATATCCGACCAAAGATGCTCCAGTACATTCGTCATAAGGTAATTTGCTTTTTACTATTATTATTGTTAATGGTGTTATAATTAGATACATTGGTTATTTATCTCTTTCTTTTTTTTTTCATGCCCATAGGGAAAAACATTGCAATGTTTAGCCGAACTTACGGAATTTTCAGATGTCCAAATCAAGAAAATCTTTCAGAGCATTCGAGGTCTCACAAATGAGCAAACAGATGAGGTAAGCTTTACAAATAAGTAATAATAAAGCGATAATATCATCATCATTATTAATCAATAATAACAAATGGGTTAGATATGCCGTGTGATCAATAGACTTCCTGTGATCAATATCGATGCCGGTATCGATTCCAAGAAATCATACTTAATTCCCCAAACGAACTACAAAATCAAAGTAAACTTGAACCGTGTGGTACGACAAAAAGTACATGACGGTAAAATCCATGCACCCAGGTTCCCAAAGCCTCAATCTGAATCCTGGTGGCTGATTCTAGGAGATCCCGCCAATGATGAATTGTTGGCCTTGAAACGTGTCAGTATGCGTAATGGACCAAATGAAACGTTGGGTAACAGAATTCAAACCAGCCTTTCTTTTGATACACCTGCTCATTTTGGTAAACACCAATACACATTATATCTTATCAGTGATGGCTATCTTGGCTTAGATCAACAAGTGGATATCAAATTTGAAACTAGAATGGATTTAGAGTCTTAAATCATTATGTTTTTTTTTTACAAGTTGTGAAATAAAAAGCTTTTTATTTTCTAAATACATAAAATGTGATCACATAGGAGGGTTTCATAAAAAAGATGTACATCTAAAAATTACATAGGGTGAAATTTCAAAGAAAAGAAAAAAGAGAAAAAAATGGCCATTGTTCTTCAAAAGAAGAACGAATAAATGAGTGTAAGGGGTTGTGTTTTTTTTGGGGTTGTTTTTTTTCTGCAGGGTATTTTTTTTTTGTGTTTGGTTTGCTTTTTTCGTTTTTTTTTAAAAAAGGTATATGTAAAAAAAAGGAATTCCGTCAAATTAAAATTACAAAAAATAGTAGAAATAAAGAAAAATAAAGGGATTACTTGGCAGCATCTACAGATGCAACGTATGCTAGTAAATCGACTACTCTTGTGGAGTAACCATATTCATTATCATACCAACTATTTTTGAAAAAGAAAAAAAAAATTAGCTCACTTTCACAATTATAAATGAAGACCATTGTTCTTACCTGATAAGCTTAACAAATGTTGGTGAAAGTTGAATTCCAGCCTTTGCATCAAAGACGCTAGACTCTGAACAGCCAAGGAAATCATTAGAGACGACCTGATCTTCAGTGTATCCAAGGATACCCTTCAAAGCGTCAGACTCAGAAGCAGCCTTGATAGCAGCCTTGATTTCATCGTATGTAGCAGGCTACAATTGGAGAAACGGAGTTAGATCCCAGTTGTACAAATGGGGGTCACCGCATATATTCATATCACTCTTACCTTTTCCAAGCGAACAGTTAAATCAACAACAGAAACATCTGCTGTAGGAACTCTGAAAGACATGCCAGTGAGCTTACCATTGAGATGGGGAATAACCTTTCCAACGGCTAATAACAAGGAGAATAATTACTTAAAAAAAATACAACTACACATGAACCAAAATATATTTACCTTTAGCTGCACCAGTAGACGACGGGATAATATTTTGGCTAGAACCACGCCCGCCTCTCCAATCTTTGTTCGAGGGGCCATCAACTGTCTTTTGTGTGGCTGTAGTAGCATGGACCGTAGTCATGAGACCTTCCAAGATACCAAAGTTGTCATCGACGACTTTAGCAAGAGGAGCCAGACAATTTGTAGTACAAGAGGCATTAGAGATGACATCCAAGTCAGTAGTATATTTTTCTTGATTTACACCCATAACAAACATAGGTGCATCTGCCGAAGGGGCGGAAATGATAACCTTTTTCGCACCACCTTGGAGATGAGCTGACGCCTTCTCCACAGAAGTAAATACACCAGTCGATTCAACCACATAATCAGCACCCGATGCTCCCCAAGGAATTTGGGAGGGATCGCGTTCAGTATAAACAGAAATCGCCTGGCCATCTACAACCAGTTTACCATCCTTAGCTTCAACCGTTCCTTGGAATCTGCCGTGGGTGGAGTCATACTTGAACATGTAAACCTATTTTTGTTGAAGAAATGAGATGAATAATCAAATCCAGAGCAGCAACAATATAATACCAACTTACCATGTATTCAAGGTCAATAAAAGGGTCATTAATAGCAACCACCTTTACCTGGGGGTTCTTAAGAGAAGCACGTAAAACAATGCGGCCAATGCGACCGAAACTATTGGATGAAAATGTTAGCCATCAAGATAGATAAAACCAAGAGAAAAACAACTTACCCGTTGATACCAGCGTTAATAGTAGACATTTTTTATAAAATAAGAGTTTTAGAAATAAAGAAAATTTAAAAAGGGGTCGTTAAAGTTTTTTTTTGAGTCGTTAAAAGTTTTGTTTTGATCGTTAATAAGATTTTTTTTCGTTAAAAGAAAAAAAAAGTTAGGGAAAAGAGTTATTTAAAAAAAAAGTCGCTTGTTTAGTTAAGATTGAGGGGGATTTTTCTTAAGTCTTTAAAAAAAAGAAATAAAGAAAAATTGGTTATGAGGTTCATAATGTTGCAAAATGCCATTGTTTATATAGTTTTCAAAAAAAAAAATTGTCTGGGACCCCTTATCGATTACTGTAATACGTTACTTGTTTAGACTTCCAAAAACACTTTCCTATTTTTACGACACACACAATTGCCAGTAGATGATCATGCGCCTTTTTTTTTTTAGATAATATCGTCTCCACGTGCTTACAGATTGTATCATATTGTACTGAGTGATTTTAGAATAAAAATATCGTTTGGGTTACTCAATTTGATTCCGTAAATCGCTGGGTTCAAAGCTAGAGTTTATAAAGTAACAATAAAAACTTTTTAAATTATGAACTACTTTAAAAATGTTGTATTATAAAGTAATTATATACCATTTAATAATAATAACATGTACCTACGAAAGCCTCATTTTTATTATCGTAAATAAAAGATATGAAAACATTAAAAACAAGAAATAGACCTTTATGCATGCAAGCGCTCGCTGATTTAACAAACACATTTTATCCAAATAAAATCATGATGTTTTTTTTCTTCAAACTAATATCAAAACTATGTTATTCTAAAATCCATATCTGGATGTGCCATTTTAGACTCTAAAAAAAAAAGACTTGTATCTATCACAATCATTCCTCAAGCGCGTTACAAGGTTACCAGCTATCTTATCAAGGACGTGTTCATTCTCTCTCCCTGTTTGTTTACGAGCGTCAATATAAATCCCCCCGCACCTCAGCTGCATCGTACACACCCATTTTCTCTATACTAACAAATCAGTAATTATGGTCTCAACTGCTGAATGATTTATTATCATCACACCTAGCGAACGTGTCGCGGCTCCCGTCTAAACATATAGAAACAAAACTACATTCACTTCAAACACAATGGCGTGACATTCTGAGTAGTAACCTTCCCATATGGAGTGTAAATCTTTTTGTCCTCCCAAATCCCAAACGTTGATTCTTGAAGATTGAATGTCCACTCCTTCAACTTTATTCATCCTCAATTAACCGTCATGAGTACATTCCAAACTTATTCCTCGAGCCTATTAGTAATACAGGAACGTAGAACAATGGTATTTATTTCTGGTTTGTTCAGATAACGCGTTTGTTATTTACAACTCCTTTTGTGTATGACAGTCTTTCATTGTTTCTCCATAGAATTAAACTTCTTTCTGAGTTGAATATAACTTTACGCATGACGCTATCCAAGCCTATTGTAATCGCTCAAAAAAGAAGTGAAAAGAATCGGAGAAAGACAAGCCACTCGCATGTGATTAGATTGAGCTTGTTACTGCATATACCCAAAGTTAGCATGGTTGCATCGTACAACAAACATCATGTTTTTTTGGGGAAGGACAATGAAATGGGTATTTGGTTCTTTGAAAGCAAGGAACTCTTAGTAAACCGCAATAGAATAGACTTATTCTGAAGGGACCATATTGTTATAATCAAACTGAGCGGCTCGTTAAAAAAAATGAGGTGATGTTAAGTATCAAAATTTTGAAATAGCAAAAAAAAAAAGGGGTAAAATAAAAATGGCATACTTTAAAAGTACAACAATCACCAAAATTTCCAAGTGATCAGTGTAACATGCACTTCTTTTTTTATTGTTTGTTTTGACTTTTTTCATGAAAGGAAATAATTTTCAAAGGATTACAAATCGAAAAGGGCTAGGCAGGATGCAAAAAGTGTAGACTTGCCGGCTTTTTCATTTAATAAGGTTCATCCCCTGAAATTGCTTGATTTGGTGCTGTCTTGATTTGAGTTTTAAATGAATGGAGAGATCAAACCTTTTACACAATAACATTTCATAGTACTCTAGACTAACATTCTGGAAACTACTTTGTTATTGCTACTATATTGGTAGACTTTATATATCTTGCCTGCCCTTATTTGACGCGGTTCTGGATGAATTTTATATTCTAAAGGACTCTTCAAAGATTTTAAACCAAAAATGTACACTGAAGAAAAAAAAAAAACCGCGTAAACTCCAATAGGATAAGCATGTAAATGTGAAATTTTACTTTTTCCCGATAGCTGTAAGCAAGATTTTCTTTTAAAAAATGGAAGTGGAAGTAAAATAACAAAGGAATACACCAACCAACTCGAAACAAGAGTTTAGATATGATAGGATGACT
Organism: Backusella psychrophila; assembly: GCA_024139485.1. Taxonomy (NCBI): domain Eukaryota; kingdom Fungi; phylum Mucoromycota; class Mucoromycetes; order Mucorales; family Backusellaceae; genus Backusella; species Backusella psychrophila. The sequence continues at coordinate 24,027 of VCJK01001759.1, read as the reverse complement.
AAACCAGTTAACTTTAACGTTTTTGTTCCATATCAATATTATCCGATTTTATCAGATGGATATTGAAATTAAAAGTGTAAGAACTCCCTGAAACAAGAGGTACAATATAATACCTTGTATTATGGATAATTGCCAAAAAGGCGCTGCAAGAATTTACGTACGCTATTCAAATACTCCAAAAATGTATTGAACTTTATATATTTATCATTGTAAAATATTTTAGATAAAAAGTGCCTTGAACATTTTTCTATTAAAAAAATATGAAATAACAGAAAAACGCAATACTTAAACATTTACATTGAGAAGGTGGCCAATAACTGACTCCGATGGTAACACCTTTAAATCTGCAAATCTCACTTATGGTTATACTATCCAGTTTTCGTTTCTCTAATAATTCACTATAAATAGCGGCCAAAGTCTCGAAAGGGGGATCTTGATGATTAGATTGCTCCCAGGGAGCTGGTGTACGACTCGACCCTACTTTAATAAGCTTCCACTTCCCTGGTTTTGATAAGGACCTCTTTGCCAGGGCCAAGGTTTTTTTGATTACTTGAACGCCAAAAGTACATTTCTTAATTATAGTATCGATGCTAGCTTTCTTGTTGTGTTGAATAATATGAAGTAATACATTGCTACATTCTACCAATAGCTTAGGTGTATCATCTAAGGAGTGGTTTGTAATATCTTTTTCGAATCCGTTACTAGACTATATAAAGTCCAGTTTTAATATCATAATATACATTCTCAGACTGGAAAAGTATAAAATTATCTCGAGATTTAATGAGAGCAACAATGAATCAGAGTAGATATATAAATCAAATAATGAAATCAGAATATCTCATGATTATAATTGATTTATTATTCTCAGGAATGGCCTTTTTTGAATAAAGCAGTAATATCTTTTACTATGGGTTGCATTTGTTATAAAGAATACAATGTTAATTCTAATGAAATTTCGCCAGTCCCATTTGTTGTGGTTATGAAGTTATGTGAATCCCCCCCCCCATTGTGTGTGAATATTTATACTAATAATTTTCATTTTCAATTGGGTGGCTAATTTATCGAATATTTCAATTGACAATTAAATGCGATTTTCTTACATGAACGTCCAAACTTTGTATTACAAAAAATATTCAAAGCCAATTCCTTGGGAACTCGTTAAGGTGATGGAACAAAGGGGCTATATGTAAATACTCTCAATATATTTCAGAATGTTGATCAGCGTATTGCTTCAATTTAATGTGTATACCTCCACTATATTGAACTTCTGTTCGAGATATAATCTCATGCTTATAAATTTTATCATAGATCCTGGTTCCATAATTCCATGATTCAGGAATAAATGCAAATTATTTCCTCAATGAGGAAAAATTCGCCGTTTGGGTAACCATCCTGAGTTTGATATAGTATTTCAAGGTGGGGATGAGTATATGTCTTGTTAAAACTTAATTGACTGAGAAAATTGTAGGTTTTGTCTAATGAGCCCTTATAATAGCATGCGCATTAAGACCGGGTCACTTTACAGCGTCTACTTTTATTAGAAATATATTTAAACATAGTATAAAATTCAAGTATAGTCGCTCCATATTTTTTTTTAGTTTTATTATAAAGAAGTTTTGGCATTCACTTTATGCTACCGTTACTGAGAAAGAAAGAAAAAAGCATTTCGAATTTATCCATTTTGATTATGAAGCAATAATCATTTTGTACAATGCATTGTGGGAAAAAAATAAAAAAGGATGATTAATAGAAAGATAAAGTGCATAATTCAAATAGATACGTCTTAAAGCATAGTTATGATATAGCAGTGGTTGCTATTTTAAATAAAAAGCAATCTGCTCAGAATGTCCCTCGCTTATCTCTTATCTCTTCAATGTTGATACAGAAAACGAAATAAAGTTTAAATTTACTGTTACTCTAATATCGTGACTTCTCCGGATGATGGATTGAGCTACCACCATTTTTAAGAGTAAAAAAAGGAAAAAAAACAAAAATTGTTACTTTTCTTTACTCTCTTTACTTTTCTTTTTCTTATTATGACAGCGACCGAAAGATCGCCTCTCTTAAAGAGTGGAGATATAAATACAAATTATAATGATGATGCAGTTCTTCAAAACGAAAACGCAGGGGAAATTAGTGTGGTGTCTTCCGCTGGTTCGGACGACACTCAAGAAGAACAAGAAGAAGAGGTTCGAAAGTCTCGCTTAAATGGATCTTCATTACTTGTTATATTATTTGGGTATTTTTCACTTCTATATTCAAAGATATAGTATTAGAAAGAAAAATTAATCAAACAATTTAGACTTCAAGTTGGTGTGTTCTTGGCTGCACTTGATAGTTCTATTGTTGCAACAATTTATCCACAGATTGGCACAGAGTTTAAAAGGTACTTATTTGGTGTATTATTTGTGTTTTTTCCCTACTAATAATAACGTATTCAATAAGATCCAATGAAATTATTTGGATAGCAACAGCTTACATGTTAGCCTATACAGCACTTCAGCCATTATGTAAGCAAATAAAAGAGTTCGATATGGAATATTCTAATAGAAGCTATAATTGAAATAGATGGCCGTATATCTGATACTTTCGGTAGACGATCTGCATTGTTATTTTCTATTGCTCTATTCTTTATTGGATCTGCAATGTGTGGTGCATCCAGCAATCTATGGACACTTGTTTTCAGTAGAGTTATTGCGGGCATTGGTGGTGGAGGATTAAATTCCATGTCATCGATTATTACAAGTGATTTGGTTTCTTTACGTGAACGAGGAAAGTATCAAGGGTATACAAACATTGCATTTGGAGTAAGTAAAGGGTGGTAAAATTAAAATAGGTATATACTGATGGAAATTTTTAGCTCGGTTCATTAATCGGAGGTCCTATTGGAGGGTTTTTGACAGATTCTTTTGGATGGCGTTTCTGCTTTTACATAAATCTTCCACTTTTGATTTTGTCTCTATATGTAGCTATTAGAATTATTACAGACTATAATTTGAAAGAGCAAGATTTGGAGTCGACCGTATGGGATAGAATGAAGAAAATTGATTATTTGGGCTCCATATCAGTTGTTGTATGCGTGGTATGTTTTTCGTTGGCAGCATCTATGGGTGGAAATTCACGCCCCTGGAGTGATCCATTGGTTTTGGGACTCTTCATTGCATCGTTTATCATGGGTTTCTTGTTTCTTTACATTGAGAAGCATGTTGCAAAAAATCCTCTGATGCCTTGGTCAATCATATCCAGCCGTACCCCTTTCGCAAGCTCACTATTGAATTTCTTTTGTATGATGTCATCTTTTGCTATATCTTATACAACACCTCTTTACTTTCAAGGATTACTTGGATATAGTGCTTCTATGAGTGGATTCTACATTCTTCCTAGGGTCATTGCTGGTTCAATCGGATCGCTTACAGCAGGATTTTGGATTTCCAGAGTTGGAGAGTATAGAAAACTTCTCATTGTTTCCGCTATCACAAATGTAATATCTACTGCGGGAGCAAGCTTATGGGGTCGAGATACCTCTTTTTGGTTTATTAGTTTCTGTTTTACACTTGATGGCTGGGCAGGTGGTTGTATTATCACTGCAGCATTGATCTCGATGTTATCATGCGTTGGTAGTGAAGGTAAGACTTTTGAGAAAATATTATATCTGCTACAGTGACTAATAGTTTTGAATAATAGATATGGCTACCATTACTTCCATGTCTTACCTGTTCCGCTCTTGTGGTGGTGTTTTAGGTATATCTGGAGCATCTGCTATTTTTCAAAGTGTTATCAAAAGTGATTTAACCAAGCGAATCACTGGTCCAGATGCAGAAGAAGTAAGTGAATAAAAACTAACTTGGGTTGTTTTTGCTAAATAAATATATTTATTAATCTATTAAAATGATAGATTATCGAAATCGCTCGTAAATCCATGAATGAAATTCGTGAATTACTACCCCCTGATTCTCTTGCTATTGTTTTGGAGTCGTATGAGCTTGCAATTCGATACTCTTTCATATTCTGTGTTGTTGTTACATTATGTGCACTTTTATCTTCACTCTTCATACAGCAATTCCATTTACTTTCAAAAAAAAAGTAATTTATAAACGTATTCACATAATAAATGATTTATTTAAAATAAAACAAATGAGAATTTCCAAGAATACCTTCTTCTATTTAAACCAGTCTGACATGTGAAGCACATCAGGTGAAGGTGTTTTATACATAAAGAGTTAGCAAATATTGTAGAACTAATAGGAAAATGTTTCAAAAAAAAATGAAAGAAAAGCAATATATTTTACTTTATGAGATGTAATGCTTTCTTAAGAATTGATAGCAACCATGATTTTTTTTAGCAGTTTTTATTTATATTCATAACCAAAAAAGTATATTAAAAAGACCCTTTCAATAGTGTTCATGATTATATTCTGCAAAGCTTAAAGTATTTATTATTGTTATTTTTTAGTATGGTAGAGGAATAAAAATATAGATATAGGGATACATTTTGGATATTAAAGGTTAACCTCAATAGCTTAGATGAGTAGCCATGCTGCAACTCCGGCTGCTGCAGCGACATATAAGCTAGCAGTATGGATATTGCCTGCGTTAGAAGTAGTAGTACTCTTACTTGCTGAAGCAGAAGTTGAATTTACTTGAACGGATGATGTACCAGTAGAACTAGCCTTTACAGCAGACGCTGCAGATGCAGCACCAAAGTCGTTATCATAGCTCGGGTCAGATGCTTCTTCGCTCATAGAAAATGAGTTTATGGAATCAGCATGATACTTTTTGTGCTTCCAGTCATCCTTGTTGTCTTCGTCACCATCACCATCACCATCCTTTTCCCAATCATTATCATTATCATCATCATCATCATCATCATCATCATCATCATCATCATCATCATCAACATTGTCCTCTTCACCATGATCATCATTTTCTTCTTCCTCTTCGTCACAATCTTCATCATATCCTTCTTCTTCTTCTTCAAAATCTTCTCCATCATCACCTTCGTCATCATATTCTTCTTCACAATCATCATCTTCATTCCATTCATTGTTATCGTGCTCCCAATGGTCATTTTCACCACTTTCATCCTGTATATAAGTAGTTAGTAAAAGCAGTGAATTTAAGATACTTATTTGAACGTACAGTTTCTTTGGGGTTCCATTCCCCAGCTAATGTGACAGTCTTGAAAACCATGACTGGAGGCCTTGTTTCAATATCAATTCCATTGTGATCATGGTGCTTTTCCCCTTTATGGTCCTTTTCACCGTGTCCTTCCTCACTGTGTTCACCATCGTGATAATCTTCTACACCATGCCCTCCGCTGTGATTCCCGTCATGTCCGTCTTTGTGGTTATCAGTTCCATCAGCATGGAGTTTATACCTATACGTGTGTTTGCGAATATGGACACTGGGCTCGCTAGGCTTTTCGATGGTGCTTTTACTGCTACCTAGACTGGTGCTCTTACTGCTACTTGAATTGGTACTTTCACTGCTGCTTGTTCTGGTAATTTCGACGATCCTTGTACTGGTACTTTCAGTGCTGCTTGTTCTGGTAATTTTGATGTTACTTGAAATACTACTTTCACTATTGCTTAAAATGCTGCTTGGAATGCTACTTGCTTCGCTGACACTGCTCTCCAGAGACTCCTCAGTAGTTTTAGAGGCATCAGTTGGGCTGCTATGCTTATGTTTACTCTTGTGCTTCTTATGCTTCTTGTGCTTCTTTTTCTGCTTTTTTTCAGAGGCATCTGTTGGGGCTGTCATATCTGATTGTGCTCCGCTTTGTAGCATGCTGACTTCTTGACTAGAACTTTCAGGCTTTGATGCTGAAAATGATATTAGCAAATATAAATGTATAGTAGCCATCAAAAGTACTTACCACTGGCAACACATGTCAACGCTAATGTAAGACCAACAGTTGCTAATATTTTCATTGCTTATCAAGATTGTTTTAATATGTATATATGTATCTCTTTTTCTCTTCTTTTTTTATAATAAGTTGTGCTTTATATATAAAAAATAAATTTAAAAGAACCATTTCCATTCCCTCCAACATATTCTAGATGCTTTCAGTCTGTTTAACGATATTTCACAGTATTTACTTTGGTAGCATGGTTTAAATGCTTACTATATTATAATCAGGTCCAAGATGCGAATCAGAATCTTATCTGTATCGTTGTGATCCGATCATGATCGGAATAACTAGTAATGATCAAACTCATATTTTGACATGATTTTTCTAATAAAAACGCTTGAACTTGGGATATCACCGAAATAAAAAGTTGACATACCTTGAATATCTCTATATAAGAAATCTAAAAATAGTCTTGATAATATTTTCTGCTTCCATCTGAACCAGTTGCAATCAAATTGGACTAATTTTCTGACGATTAGCAACATGGTAAACAGAGAATATTCGACTTAAAATTGAATTAAATCAATACCAATGCAGTTGTTGGTATTACCATTAAAAATATCGAGGATTCATATGCTCATATTTAATATAAACTGCTATAGAAGAATAAAGTATTATGATACATAGAATAGTGTAAGTTTCTATTGTTTTATTTTTTTATACAACATTTTACAATGAACTTCAAGTGTATCGATAAGATCATATGATGCTTAAATATGTAAATTTATATATATATATGCACCAATATTAATAAATTTTATCACAAAGTAGGATACTAATTCAACTGTAGATTAAAAGTAAGATGTATTTGAAAACAACAGTTTATTCTGTATACGTTTCGTGCTTGTAGGAAACATACAGAAATATTAAGTATTATGCATAATTTTTAGGCGTCGATGTTTGTTTATGATAATAATATTATTAATGTTTACAAATAAAGTATTTTCATACTTCGAGAAGCAACGTGAGAGCTTGCATAAAAAAAAAGGTGACCTTACTATTAAAAAAAAAAAAAAACATCATCTATTATTAAGGCAAATCGAAAATGGAGACTGATCTTTTCATCATTAACGACGGAAAGACGGTTGAATATTTAGCATTTTACTTATTTACATGAACTAATTTTGTATTCCCCTGCTATCGTTGTACAGTGCTATGTTTGAGTCTCTCTTGATTTTTTTTGGGTCATGGCGTCACTTTGAGGAAGATTCTGGTTTCACCACCGATGGTTCTTAATTCATGTACTTTATAATGCATAACATAATACTTGATGAACAGAAAAATTAGCTTCGTAACTATGTAAACTACTACGTGTGATATTCATATATCCCATGTTCTAAAATATAAAAGTAATAGCCTACATTGACAAAGAATACGATATGTCATTAAATGCAAAGAGAGATGGTGATTTCTGCCTAATGAGCATGGTAAAAGGCACATGACAGAACCACTTAATTTAGCATTTTATTTTTTATTTACTTCCTTCTTTCTTTTTTGCACCTTTCTTTCGCTCGAAAATATGTCATACCAACTTGTAAGTCGTTCTGCACCAGAAAAATCAAAATTTTAACGTTATTTTTTTTATTTTAAAAAAAAACAACAATAACAATGTACGCTTAATTGGTTGTTTCTATTAATATCACTTGGATTAAATATGGAAAATCACCATTTTTCATCTTTTTTTTTTAAAAAAAAATGTTCTGTTTGTTTCTGAAGCAACACAATAGTAGCACGATAACGGATTGGCTTGCCAATGATGATAAATTCAGTAAAGACAAGTCTTTGGATTTACACCTTCATCTTTTTCGACAGAGATCGACGCCTTTACTTTCAAATCTCTCGTCTATTTTTAAAGAGACTGCAGTCTACTTTACCTTATCAAAACAAGAAGCATTGGTATGCAAAATATAAAACCAAAGACGAAAAAAAAAGTACCTGATTTAGGAAAAACAATAATAACAATCTCCTTTTTTAATTTCATTTTTTTTTTATGTTTCACACAAAGAACACCATCGCCTATTTTCTTTATGAATATGATGACATTATTCATACACAATTATTAGAGTGTTTTTTTGATCATCGCTTACTCAAGAGTATATCTGATTCTAGTCTTGTAATCGACACGACAAAGCAAATTAACGGAGTATTTACGCCACTTTCTCGATGCTACTCTCCACGATGTCAAGTCAATAACGTCACATGTTATTCGCCCCTATGTCCAAACAAACAAATCCCAGGTTTATTACGCATAGTCCAACAAACAAACAACGATGATGGTACAAATATGGTAAGATGGATTGTCATTAAAATGCTAAGAATAGTTGCTACATTGTTTGTAATATTAAAAAAACAGCTGAACTTGTTGTAGCGCTTTAAAGATTGGATCGAGCAAACACCACCCTTTTTACTGAGCTCCATCACACGCGTTGAACTTAAACGACAAGCTGCAATTGGTGAATTCCTTGTAAAAGAGAAAAACTATAATCAAGATCTACATATATTGCACACCAACTATGTCTTGCCTTTATTGGATTCCGATCACATTATTCAGGATTCCTGTCAACAGTCATTTTATAACCAAGTTTTCGGAAACTATCTCGATATAATGGATATCCATGATGCGTTTTATCATCTTTTAGCTTCCCACAGACATTCAAGTTACTTTATGGGAAGGGTAGGAAAAGTTATATTGCAACATGTTACAAACTTGATTGAACCCTATATCGAGTACGCGTCAAATCATGTGAGGGCTATTTATCGTGTTACAAAGGAAAACAATAACAACACTGAGATTGCACAGTTTCTTGAAGATCAAAGTAGCAAAAAGTGCACCCGACGCTTGGGCCTCCGACATTATCTCACATCACCGACACTATGGCTTGGTAAAATGAAGCTATTGATTGAAGCAATTTTAAAAAATACAATTGATGATGCAGATCAACTTGCATTAAAAGCATCCATTGCCATTTTACACGATACACTGATTAGAATGAATAACTGTACGAATAAAGCAGAAGAGCAACTTTGCCGTGAAGAGCTACTCAACAGTATCTATATTCCTTCCAATATTTCAGACGAACAAGCCAATATTTCCATACCTTCAGACAGCACCCTAATTAAACAAGAAAAAGTATGGCTAGCAAGATCAACACATCCACTTCAACCATCCATCTGTCACATTTTTTTATTTTCACATTCAATAGTCCTCACCCATCCACGCATAAACCAAGGAAGAAAAGAACATATTGTAGTAACCGGAACCCCTATCCCTATCCAAATGATCATAGCAGATTCGGCAAACTCAACATCGCTTATACGTCGATTATCGTTTGCATCCTCATCCATAGTATCGAGTCCTTACCATTTAATAAACTCATTGAGGAATCAAAAAACCAAGCCTGAAAATACCACGACACCAGAAGTAAAGAGTAGCTTAGAACTCTTAAAAGAAGATTCCATACCGACACAGATAAAAAACCAAATTCTAAAACTAAAGAACAGCATGAACTGGGGCCCGAGCCAGTCCTTGCCTGTTTCATCAGGTATGGATAAAGACAGGTTGGTGACGGTTACACGCAGAGACTCTGCACCAGCATCGTTAGGCACCAAACCAGCTTTGCTGCGAACAAAAAGAAACCTTCGATCCAACACCACCATCCAAAGAACACGAGTTCAGAACCGGACCCTTAAAATAAGTCATATGGCTTATCCTGAGATTGCTTTCCAGCTCGAATTTTTTTATAAAGCGGATCGAGAAAGATGGGAAAAGTTGATACAGGACACCATTAGAAAGTGCCAGCAAAATCTGTTCAAGGTGCAATTGATCACTCAAAGTGTGGGTCAAGGTGTGGGGCGTTCATCATCGTTACTTTCAACCACCTCCACTTCATCAGCCTCTTCAGGATCTACCCTCGCCAGTTCTTTTTCAAAACCTTCAGCAAACATAGCAAGTAGTCTACGAGAAAAGGTGACATGTCTATGTTTGTTTGGTAAGAAAGAAAATTACTTTTTTTTTATTTTATTTTTTTATCCGTATTGATTTATTTGTCAACTAGATTATTACAACCCACTTAAAGGTAACGAAAGTTACTTTGCAATGGGCACCCAGACCGGTGTTTCAATTGGACCAAGTGACGGATCCAGTCAACTAAAACTTGTTTTATCGCTTCCATTCGTTCAACAAATCACAGTACTCGATGATAAACTCATTGTTTTTAGTGGAGCACACAACAGTCAATTGGTTGCGCATGGGATCCATTCACTTTTGTGTTTATCCAACTCTAAAGATAATCCAGCTCAAGATTGGTGTATGATTAAGCGATCCATGGTCATCTGTTTCACTACAGGCAAGGTTAGAAATCAATCGGTTATTGTGTACCTCACACAAGAGCAAGACGATATCTGGTTGGTTGTGATTGTGCCTACTGCAGGTCAATCGCATCATTGGTTTAAAAAATACAAAATGGTAAA
>VCJK01001751.1:17849-28585 GCA_024139485.1 Backusella psychrophila | reverse complement strand
TTTTTTTTAAAAAAAAAAAAAAAAAAAGGGGGAAAAGTATTAGCAATAGTTTATGACATGTAAGTCGGAGTCAATTAAGAAACAATCACAATAAACACCTTTTGCTATTTATCTAAACCGAGGCACCTAGTTGTTGTTGTTATTTATTGCTAAAATAGAAAAGCACAGTCGCGTTACTTTCTGTGTACTCCGAATAGGAAAGTTGTTCCGCCATGAAGTCCATACTATCTAAGTTAACATTTTAATACCCATAGGTAACTGAAAAACCAGTTCAACCGTATGGATACATTGGGTGATTTATTTGATCTATATACTCCCATCAAAACTTTCTTTCAGAAGTAATTAAATGAGCTTAGTTGAGTTGTTTGTCTTTATATTCTATGTTTACTAAACATCGCCGAAATTAGTCTGCAAGATGATCGATTCAATTGATCTTGCACATAAAAAAGAATAGGAGGAATGGTGTTTTGTGTTCTAAAAAAGAAATCTATGTGACAACATCATTCCTTTTAGGCAAATTCTTTCATGTAAATCTCAGAAAAATATTAATAAAATATTTTGAATTACTAAAGCCACCACTTTATTATCACTGTTATGAGTAACACAACATTGTAATATAAAACTCTATTTAGACAAATTAATTAAACTGGCAAATTCACTATTACTTATGGAACACAGCAAAAAGAAAACATTTAAAAGAGCATTAGCTACGGGACATGAAATTATGGGTGAATAAAAAGAAAGGCAAAGACATATGTTAACACTGTATATGCTATAAAAAACACACCATTCCTTCGTGTAACAAAATCGATATTAGAGTATTAAAAATTTTGCTGTGTTCATATGCTAATGCTCTGCTTAGCGTAATATGCGTATCGTAATTTATATCCTATTTTATATATATGTGTGTACGTGTACAAATATATATAAGTACAAATATATACTTCTGGATTAGTGCATTTGGGACATTAGAAGGTTGAATTCAATCGAGATTCCAGTTATATACGAACAATGTAAATTCATCATTTCCAAAATGTGATCGAAATTATTTCTTTATTCGTTTGATGTCGGAGAAACTTTAAAATGACGCTTTGTGATACAATGCTTTTTTTAAGACAAAAAAAAGGGGGAAAATCCATAATAAATAGAGTTTTCGCTTGAATACAAAAAAAGAAAAGCTTCTAGTTTGTTTTATCCAATGAAATCCAAGGCAATCTAGAACCTTGCCCTATAAGTACTTTTGTTTGAGACCTGCTGTGTCTGCCGAAATTTCTGCTGTAAATTTTCTTTAGTTCAAGGAGTAAGAATTCTAGTTCTTGGCCCCAAATCAGATACAAACAAAAGTTACTGGTAATCTCATAACACGATATCTTGACATTTCTTAGCCTTTAATGCTAAATATTTATAGATTTATTTTAATTGAGAGTGGTCTTCTATCCAAGAACTAAAGTGTGTAATTGATATTCTCTTTTTTATAAACCTGAGATAAAATCTATAGCTTAGAACTTTATAATGCCGTTCTCTAAGCGTCAATCCGATTGACTGGAAACCAACTCAGATGGTATGTCATTTAACAAATCAAAGGAGATCATATGTATTAATAGTAATTGCTCTGAGTCAAAGGATCTTACTTTTCTAATTGGACCCCATGAGACAATGTATGCCAAGTTTTTTTTTTTCAAAAAAGTTTTGGGGAGATATCTTGGATCGTTTTAATGCCTTGTTTGTTATTTATTCTTCTATGTTTCTTTATATGAAAAGAAGAAATTACATTTACTAATGCAGTTTTTACGACTAAAAAAGACTCATTATATTTAGAAGGAATGTTCATCAGAGTTTTTAAACCTGATACGTTCTCAGCTATTATAGCTATTCTTCATATTTTATTTGTTTTATGGCAAGGGAGTGGCTAATACTTTTTTTGTCTTTAATTTCCACATACCACAATAGTCAGAAATTAATTTGGATGATGGTTTTGAATGGGAACTATGGTAATGAAATAAAAGCGGATTGCTCTTAGTACATGATAACGAGGCTCAATAGCACTTTATTTTTCTTTTCTATAGATAGATTTGGAACAGAAATCAATTTAAACGTTCTTTATCAATCAGGGCAGTATTTCTTACTATATAAATTCACAATTATTATGTCTTACACAAGACCGTACTAGTTTATGAATAACTATATTGAGCTATGGTATTCTAAGGGATTATAAACCTGACTTATCATTCTCAAATTACAAAACAATTGACTTGAATCTTGAACTTTTAGCACTAAGAATGATATTTCCATCTATGAGATATGCTGGATTTTTTTAAAAAAAAATTAAAAACAAAACATCGCAGCTAAGAATATATTTAACAGTAAGAAAGGCAGAAGATGCTTATGGAGAATATAAATTTTTGACACAAAACTAAAGTATATTATCCACCTTTAAATAAAGAAACTGATGGTATATTATTCATTACCTTAGCAACATCAATTATCTATGTGCAAAAAAGTTTGATAAGCTTATCTCGGATTTATAAACATATAAATGTATCATCGTTCCTCTAAAGCAACTAAGTGAGTAGATCAAGTACAAACACAAACCGAGTATCCCCTGAATGAGTGCTACAAATAACTTGCGATCTTTTTTTTTGAAGGAAAAAAAAGACTTAAAGAAGTTTAAAAATAAAAAAATCTGATACATCTTTAAATACCGGATGTTTAATTTATCCCGTTATATTTCGCAACAAAGCTTTTTTTTAATGGTTTGTTTTAAATTGAACGTGTCCTGATTTCTTTAACCCCTAGATAAAACCCATATTTGAACTGACATCTACTTACTTAGATTAAGTTGTACTTCATTGTAATGAAATTTTGCAAAGAATACAGCTTTGAATAATCGTAGCATTTCAGAGTCTTCATTTTAAAAACAGTTCTCGAGTAAAAACCATCCCTATAAAAGAAGTGAAAAGCTTTTATTGTGTTAATACAACACATTGTGTACCAGTTTGATGGGAAAGCTTTATAGAACATTAAAAATTCGATATTCTCCATTATCGATCATACTAGTCTTAATCGAATAGTATATTCCCTTTACTTTTTTTAATCTCCTCTCTTCTTTCTCTCTTTTTATACACAAGTACACACATACGTAAGACATCCTTGTTTTATTATTAAATTACTGAGTGTTTGTTTATTGCTGCTGCGAATTTAAAGAGTACCTTGTGTAAGCTTCCTAATTCTCATATTACTTTTCATTACTTTTCTTGCTTTCTTTTCTTGCTTTCTTTTCTTTTTTTTTCAACCTAAAATTATTCCCATGAGAAGGATTTTAATTCTTGAAAGCCATCAAGTCTTTTAGTCATTTTATTATTATTTAAATCAAGTGCTCAACAATATAACAAATAAATAAGCAACCAAGATAAAGGTAAATCATGTTTAAGACTACCGAATTTCTTAAAATAAATAAATTTCATTTGTATTAATTAAGAAAAGAAGGGTAAACACATCACTACAGATATTTTTATCAAAAGGACATTCATTTTACTTTTTTACTTTGACTATTTGGTCTCTGGAGTACTAAGAAATCGTCAGTGATATAATCTACATAGTTATTACCTACTTAAATATAAAATACTTTTCTATGACTCAGTTAAAGACCATTCCGTTATATTCAGTTCTGTTCAATACTAATGAAGGTCTCTTGCCTTCAAGCCATTTCTGGATCTTTCAAATACTATCCTCACGATTAAAAACACTGAAGTAATTCTAAGCTCGAAATTCAAAGTCCTGGTTGGTTAATTAGAAAATACAATCGCTAAGATTCAATTGAGTCCAGTTTTTGCCTGTAACTCCATCACTTAAATAATTATTCAATTTTCGTAATCTTACAGAAGAAGTTACGAGAATATAGATCAGTCTTACACAAGAAAACAAGCGACTAAAAATGGCAAAGATGTAGTTCTTTGAACGGCAGTTCTATCAAACTGTATTGCAGAATAAAATATGATTATGATTTACTTTTGCAAAGTTTTTATCATATCATTAATGTTTCATACTCCCATCAGAACAGTTTCATATTTCCTTATCATAAAAACTTATTATGATATGATACAAAATAAAACCTTTATTTATGTAAATACTATCGAGTTAATATTATGAAAGTATAGTACTCATGGTAAAATACCATTTTATGAGCATTAGTAGTACTTTACATTCCAATACTTGGTTTCTACATTAACTGCATCAAAGCTCAGAAGTGATTTGGTATATTTGAAAGGCTATAATGCAGATTTTAGAACATCTTGCGCTGTCAGTTTTATTTTCATGACTACTATTAGGAAAACAAAGGGACCAAAATACAGACAAAGTAGCATCCAAAAAACATGACATTTATTCCATAATAGCCCTCATTAAGTCTCAAAAGATAAATATGAGCTCCAATAATCATGACTGAGGCTCATAGGTGGTCGGTGAGTCTACCGTAAAGGCTTAACATATTGTAAACGTTCAAAGAAGGCCCTCGCCATGCCCTTATTAGGTTTTTTTTTAGCCTCAGTTTATTTTTCTGGTGTATAAAGTCTTACGCTTGAGAATATAATAATAAACATAAGAGGATTTGGTATTCCCCCATTTATAGATTGTTATTTTCCATTATATTAATGTTTTAACAAACAAATAAAACGATAATCATCCGCATATTCACTAGAGATAACGTATAAGCAAGAACTGCAATATGATAGTTACAAGGAGCATCAACATGAGGTAAAACCACAGCACATAATTGGCTCATTAATTTTTTTTAAGATGACCAATATCAATTGAGATTTAATTAAATTTGATCACATTCAAAAGAAGAGAGATTATAGAAAGAGGCAACACTACCGAGATTCGGGGTGTCGCGGTTTGGAAAACCTGTAGCTTGGGTAGTGGAACTAAAGATCAAGATTTTCGAATCTTCTAGTTTAATGAAAAAAGAGTAGAGGTACTCCGAATTAAATAGAATAGGTATTGAATATTGGAAAAACTAAATAATGGTAACTCAAAGAAGTTAAATATTCATAATAGTAAAATATTGTAGATACAGTGGTTTTATGTGAAAATTATGGGTGCAAATATAGCTTTAAATATTTCATAGAAAGGGCAAATAACAGCTGTCTCTTATTCTAAAATGTTTTTGTGGAATTATGAATGAATATTAGAAATAATCAAAGTAATAGTGCTTATAAAGTGTATCAGAATTTTTTAATCATACAATTGTCCCTCGCTTGTTGTATACTCCATTTTCTTTAAGTCCCCGCTTTTTACAACAGCTCTTTTTGGGAGAAATGTATGGCAAAAGCCCTCCGCTTTCTTACAACCCTCGCTTTTTGCAACGTCTTTTTGGTCCACAACTATACTTACAACAATTTGGGAAACAATATAATAAATAAATGAACAATAGAGTAGTTCAAGCGGCCAGTTATAATTTCAGAATTAGAATGATTAAACCGTGGTAGAAAAATGATGAAGCAATTATAACGCTGTAATGGAGCATTATTTTGCTATCCCTTAACTTAACGTAGAGAGTTTACATTTAATATGTGTAAACAGGTTAGTGAATGACTGTCGGAAAATTCCTGGAGCTCTGTTTTCATGTGTAAGTTATTGCACATTTATCATTTTAATCTGGCACATTGAGTTGTTTGTTCTACAAGTTTGTAACTTTGAAAGTTGTAAACCTCTTGATAGTAACGGTAGAATCAAAAAAGGTACTGTTTTAAAAAACAAATAGAAACATCGTACTTTCTATATATATTGAAGCCAATGAAACAGCTGCATATTCGACTTGGCGTCTCAAAACTCATTATATATTACACAACTTATTTTTAAAAGAGCAAATAATAAAAATACCTCATTTTTTCAGATTCACAACCTATCTCTAGCTTATGCACGGGGTAACTTTTGATCGTTACTCATTCACTTACTCTATTAAGTACGATTATAAGTTATCAAAAATAAAGATAAGAAATATCATAGCATATGTGTTACTTTGTACAATATCGATTGTCTTAATAGAGTCAATTAAAATCCCTCATTTTATCTCTTTATGACAGGTAAGGGCTAAAGCCTTTCAAACACACTTTCCGGAAATAACTATATCTTCTATAGTTTAAAAGCATTTTGATATCTATACCATTTTCTATTGTTGTAAGAGTCTACTATTGTCGCTTATGTTCATGTATTTATAAAAACACCATTCCTTTATTAATTTGGAACTAACCAATATTATTCCCGTCTTCTATCAGTTTTTCCGTGTTTTTTCTTGTCTTTTTAACTATTTCTGTTAAAGCATATTAGACGATATGTGTTTTAACTAGCGGTAAAAATTAATTTAGATATTCAAAGAGAACTCTAAGATAAAGAGAAGAAGAAGGAGAGTGGAATGATCTATTTAAATATGTCATTTTATTAGGAAAGTATGAAGAGTATTAGTATTCTCAGATAAACAAGCCTTGGGCTTAAAGAAAAGAAACACAAGCATGTTTAGATTATTTCCTTATTAAAAAAACACCGAATATCGGTTGTTTTTCTTCTCTTACGTTTCAGCAAAGCCTTAAGCGAACTTCAAAATGCAATATGTAAAAAAAGAAAAAATTTAATCAAAATTTGTATCCTTTCATATAATAATTAACTAAATTGAAAGTAATAAATTTGATGTAAATACATACTCTGTTTTTGATCGCTCAAATTCCTATATTTGATATAAGCTCTTTGTACAGTGAATCTAAAATAGAAAAAATAGTCTTAAACTGGTTTTTACATGTCACTTTCACTATGGGAATTTTTCGACTTTTTATGTAAAGCAATCAAATCAGCTTTCCAAGACAAACATTGTATAACTCTAGGATAATCACTGGAAATTGCTAGAACCGTACTAGTACAGTTGATATTATGGCCTGATTTTTCCCATAACATTTGCATGCATATTGTAACACTTACCAAGTGAGTCCAAAATGTGGAAATTACAAACACTTAGGGTAACTCGAAGCGGGAATACTATAAAAGGCTCAAATAACTTTTATAAGTTACAAACAGAATACTTATTCCAGCATATTATTTTTTTCGATTTATATTTAACTTTGTTGTGGATCTCACTAAATTAAGCAAAAAATGACTGACGATTCTATCAGACTGGGGCACTTAGAAAAGGCACCATCAAATAAACCTCTAAGTCTTAAAATATAGTATATGTCTTTGCTGATTTTTTTTTCAGAAACTTATCGGTATTACCTGCATTTCACATTCTTTAATCTCAAATAATGCTCATTGCTGAGAAGGAAGCGAAAAGGCGTTAAATTGTTTATGTTTCAAGTATCAAGAAATACTGTCTTCATTGGTATGAAATGTAGTTGAGATATTAAAGTGGGACTCTCTATCATAATACTCTTTTTTTTTCAAAAATAAACCAGTGTGTTTCCATGAAATAAAAAAACACTCAGTTATCTCTTTTCTTGTGTAGTAATAATAATACAATTCTAGATTTGTAAAGTTCACTACTATATATGTGCCCCGCTGTATTGCGTACTTTCTTGGTACTTTGATTCCGAATGAACGGTATATTATTCCGGTAGTTATTTCCAGTAACTCGCTTTATCTAATATTTCTCGGAGCTAATAGTATGTCCATATTTTCATAAATATATCACCTCAAAACATACTATCGTTACTTGCTTACTTATGAACCAAATGCACATTTTATACTATGATTATTTCCGTCAGTAAATATTGCGAAGTATATCAATCACATGGACAAACGATGCTAAGTAAATATATTTAGAGAAAAGTAACTAATAACTGGTGTGTAGTTTTTCGAAGTTGTCAAATACAGCATATCTCTGAAGTTTGATGTACAATTGTCGTAAAATCAAGCAAAAAGGTTAGGCTTTTGTCACACAGAGAAATCAAGAGAGCGGTATAGTCCGGTTGCAAGTTTATTCTGAAAATGAGAATACGCATCAATTTGGACTGGCGAGATGAAAAGGTTGGTTCATGATAGAGTCACAGAAAGTGATAGGAAAATTACTTTAGAGAGGCTAAAGGAGGTTATTTCTGGGCACTTTAATAGTGTAAAAGCTCCAAGTATCTCCACAGGAGCAATATTTAACGAGTTCATGATGAATCTTGTCAAAAATGTTGATGAGAGTTCTTCTTGGAATACTAACGGACCATCCTATTTTGTTATGGATAAAACCAAGTTCCATTATAATCCTGAGCTGAAGGATTAAATTGAACGCAGCTCTCGCCAGCTTGAGTTTCTTCCTCCCTACTCCCTATTTTTTAATCCGATTGAGGAAGCCTTTTCTAAGCTGAAATGGGTTGCAAAGCTGCAGCATTTTGAAAGAGGAAAAGATAAATTAATTGAAGGAATTGTGAATATTGTGCAAGTATTTATTCGCGCAGGGGAAAAGGGGTGACAGAAAATATGTTAGCGTCTTTACCATTGACTTGGTTATTACCTAGTCCTATGTTTTTATCATATAATTTATGTCAAATGAATGTATATTTCCCCAACCATCTATATTTCATTTATATTCAAATATTGGATATAACAAGAACCGGAAGCAGAAACCAACGCCGGTTCCACCAGTCTACCACCTGAAAATGCTGAGCAAAATACAATGGACGTGGATGCTAATACAGACCCTGTAGACTATCTTGGAAATCGTATTACCGACCTCAATGTGAATCAACAGTAACCATTACCAAAACCAAAAATTGTCATTAATATCACAACTACCACGGGAGCGATCTAGACGCTGTCTTTTGACATGAGTATGAACAATCATACTTATCCCCATTTACACTGTGAAAAGATAGAGAATTGGGGACGTTAAATGCCTTGCTAGCAGCACTTAAAATAACTACTAAACCATCTAGGTAGGTTTTAAGATATTAGATATGTAGTGACTTTGATTACTAACTTGGTTGACTTTTAGTGGTAAGTGATGATATATAGAATATGATAAGGAAGTACATGTGGTTTCTAACGGTCAGTGTTTCTTTTTTCAAACCAACTCTTCATCTTGACATCTTGACTCTTTTATGTGAATATGGATATTTATTGAGAAGTTCCTTTTTTGGCGAATGCTTATTTCTTTTTTTTTTCGTTTTTTTTCCTTTTACATTGAATGAATTACATTACGAATGCTGTTACTCTCTGTTCACCTTGTTTATAAGGGGAGGGGGTTGTTATATTCTATTTTTTTTTCGCTCATTCGCACTCCAACAATAAAACATTAGAAAAGGCGTTTCCTCATCAAGAGTGTTTTTATAAAGGTAGCGAGAGAAGAAAAGTCCCACGGATGTTACACAATATAAGGAGACATGAACCTGGCTTTTCATAAAAACATTGATAATAATACAAAAGATAATAACTAACGTACATGATGTGCTAACTCAACAACATATTTTTATTGCTGTCAAACCAGAACCACCACTACCTCGCTAGAATGATCAACAAGATTACTTTATATTAATACGGAACAACTCCAATAAGAAAAAGATAAAAGCCCACTCAGGAAAGACCCTTTTTTTATTGCATTTAATGGACCAAGGGATGCAAATGATAAGAATGTTTAAAGTACTTTCAACTCAACTTAGAGCTGATATACCCAGCCTTTTGTTACAAGTTATAATTTTATATTGTTGATTATTAAATAAAAATAAAAATGTATCAAACACTATGTTGTTGTTTTTTCTTGTAATTAGTGTCTACATGAATGACAATCAGGTTTTATTATCTTCACCGAACTCTTCTACAAGAGGTTCAGAGAGTCCCTCAAAAGAAAGATATACGACTACTCTTATATAAATGTGTGTGTATGTGATAGTACTTTTGTGTCTATCTATGATGGTGGAGGCCTCTTCTTTTTTCTTTCATGCAGAAAAAATTTCGTGTGATAGAAAAACAATTTGGGCCCAAAAATAAAACCCCGGCCCAATGATTTCGCTCAGTCGGGCCCAGTCGGATCAAAATTACCGTCACATTATGCAGCCTATAAATAAAGGTACCCGCCGCAGCTGCTTGTTTTTCACCTCTTTCTTTTTTTCTTTCACTTTCTCATTCCCATTCTCAAACAAACACAACCAAACACCATGGACCTATTTACCAACCCTAAAGACGGAATTGGTTTATTTGATCGCGCTGACCGTTTTGAAAATACAGACGACAGTGATTCAGAAGACACTTTCTACGATTCACAAGAGTTCTTTGACGAATGCAGGCATTACTATGATCAAGCAGAAACAGAAATCGAGGAAACAGTCAAAACCTCAAGCGATAACACTACCAACAAAGCAGCAACAGATAGTTCAAGTCTGCAACCCTCACCAGCTGAATCTATCCTGTCCCAAAAAAAAGAGTGTGACAGCTCAAATGAAAGCGCTTCTCCTCAAGTATTGGATCCTGCCACTCCAGAACCTTCAAGCGATAACACTGCCAAAAAAGTAGCAGCTGATAGCTCTAGCCTACAACCCTCACCAGCTGAATCTATCCTGTCCCAAAGAAGAAAACTTGACTTCTCAGACGAAAGCGCTTCTCCCCAAGCACTGGAAGCTGACATTACCAAGAAAAAAGTGAAGTTTGGTGATACTTCCACATTAGGCACTATAAATAATCTCCAGTCAACATCTTGCAATTTAAAGACGGTCCCCTCTTCAGGCTTCTTTGCAAGCAAAGCCCTTTCATCCTTCGCCAGCGTTTCTGCT
>VCJK01001751.1:1665-16318 GCA_024139485.1 Backusella psychrophila | reverse complement strand
TTTTTTTTTTTTTTGTATTCAAGTGAAAACTTTATTAATTATGTCCCAATGGGCCCTTTGGTTACCCAAGGTTTCTCTTTTTCACCTTAATATAGATTTTATTTACATCACATATATTTTTAAAGCGCCCGGAGAAAAGTAAGGTTATAGTGCTTGGAGAGGAATGGATTAGTTCTATTTATAAGCTACATATAGTTGGGCAAAAGTATATATATGCTACTACTTAAGATGACGACCCATCTGAAGATACAGTACAGTCATTATGGCTATGATTATCACTATTGTTTATTTTTGACCAATCCATCGACTGGTTACTTGAAATATTAGTGGAAAAGATCACTCATAAACATCTAATAACTGATCATAGTAAATCGAGATATTTATCTGCGCTAGAACTAAAAAAGAAAGGACTCTTGGGACCCAAATATGCATTAAGTCTGTGACTAAAGGTCAATTCTCAATCAGATTTATTTTTAGAGGTTTATGTGAAATAATGTATTTTGAAACAAATAGACTGAGAGTATAATATAAAGTAATAATAATTAAAAAAAACATCAAACTGTATTTAACGAAAAAGAAGCAATAAACGATATTTATGACACCTATTTTTTTTTATCTGTTTTTATACATATATATCTTAAATTCCACCACCCAATTCTCTTTCAAGAGCATCAACATCCATTTGACGAATATCATCATGCTGAGTAGGAACAGCACCAGCGGCAATAGATGAAGAGTTTCTGTTTGGATTATAATCACCATGCATAGCTGCTTCGTTCGATTTTGCAGCAGCTTCTTTACTTCTTTCAAGTGTCTCACGATCTCCAGCACTTAAACTAATTTTAGAAATTTGTGGTCTATTAGCACATTATACCCCTTCTTCTATTCCTTTCTTTTTACCTATCCTTTCTTCTCAAATTAGTTGCTGTGTTTAATTGGAGTGGGGGTAAACCTTGCTTTTGTGCCTTGAACTGCATAACCTCTTGAGCAATCATTTCTATATATACATATATTTTGTGAGTAGATCCTCTTTGAAACATTACATTTTAACTTACTGCGCATGTCGTCCATTGATTCCAATACTTCAAAAGAGAAATCAAAGACTTGAGGGTGAATGGGCTATTTAAACACTACGTTCAGTATCTAACATACAGCGCTCTTTTTATAATTACCTCATCATCTTCATCATGATAGGCGCTCAAATAAGGATGAGCAAGTGCTTCTTCAACAGTGATTCTCTTTGCGGGATCAAAAGCAAGGAGTTTTGTAAGGAGATCAATGGCAAGAGGACTTGCTCTGGGGTATAGATTCTGGAATGGAATCTTTGGCATTCTTGTTAAACTACGAATATAAACTTGTGCCTGAAAATAAAAAGAAAAGTAACATCAGCCATCTCTCCACCTTGGTTGTTTCCCATTATCCCCTATAATCACACACACACACACACACACACTCATGTATTAACGGTAAACTTACTCTTTCACTACCAACGCGACATAATGTTTCTTCATCTGGAGTACCGAGAATACCCAAAATCTGGTTTAATTGATCAACATCTATTTGTTTGTTTGTTATTTTTATTATTATTATTATTATTATTGTTCTTATTATCCAATTACATGTTTACTTACAGTCACGACCCTTAAAAAGAGGTCTTCCGCCGAGCATCTCTGCAAAAATACAGCCGACTGACCACATATCAACTAAACAAAGATAAATAACACACATCAGGAACAATAATAATAAGAAATAGATCAAGACTTACTGGCTTTAGTGTATTGTTGGAAACTCAACATGATTTCCGGTGCTCTGTACCAACGGGTAGCCACATATTCGGTCATGAAACCAACATTGCCTTCAGGTGATGAAGAATATCCACGTGCAAGTCCAAAATCACAAATCTAAATTACCACGTTAATGAAAATACAACAAGAAAATAAGGTTTTCTCCTACCTTTAATTCACAATCAGCATTCACCAACAAGTTTCCGGGTTTAAGATCTCTGTGCAAAACCTTTTATGTTCAAGTTAATACACTGCTTATTACCATAAAACTAGCACTTACATTAGCACTGTGAATATATTTAAGTCCTCTACAAATCTGATATACAAAGTATTGAAAGTGAGCATCAGTGAGTGGCTGTCCGGATCGAATGATTTGGTGAAGATCTGCTTCCATAAGCTCTTGCACCAAATAACTAGGAGAAAGCAACATGTTTTAATATTCGCTATTTCCTTACTTGTGTGAAATAACAACTACTTACATTTCGTTGAACTCTTGCAGATTAACAATGTCCATGTCGATAATAGAAGTGATCTATTTCATTCACATATAGTTGAGTAAAAAAAGAATAGAGCAACGATATCCCCCTCTTTTTGTTTCCATGGTTACTTACATTTTCATGACCGTTAAAGTGCTTCAATAGTTTCACTTCGCGTAAAGCTCTTTTTGCCAAAATAGTCTTTTCGAATATACGACAGACCTTTGTTTATAGTTATTTAGTTTATTATTATTATTATTACAATCTAGCAGTAACATGTTGTTATTTTTACCTTCTTGATGGCAACTTGCTCGCCGGCTTCAGAGTCTTTAGCGGCACTGCAAGTGTAGTTTATAGTAAGCAACCCTAAAACCACCTCTTTATAATAAAAAAAAGCTTCTTCTTACCAAACAACGCCATAGGCGCCTTGTCCCATTTCACGAATGAACTGATATTTCTTATCAACAATAAACTGTTGGTTTAACACAGGAAAAGACTGATATCCAGGCATGTTTTTATTTTTAAAAAATAAGAAAGGGAAAGGAAAATAAAAAGCGGAGAGAAACAAAAAGGGCTGTTTTTATTTTTATTTTTATTGCTTGGCAGCGGCAAGGTTAAAAAAAACTAAAAAAAGCGACTGATGATATTGTTTATAAAAAAAAACAAGTTACACACCGTTAAAATGGAGTGAGGAAACACACAAGCAATTTTAAATATTTATTGCCACTTTATTTTATTATTATACAAAAATATACAAATTTAGTAATAATAATTGAACAAGACTTGATAATGCTGATGTTCTATTAGGATAAATAAGCAAAGAAATGGAAGAAAAAGGCATGTATTTATGGGTCATCATCTCATTATTATTATTGCTATCATGATGATGATTAATCATCATTAAATAAACGTCTGATTCACTGTTATCGTCTGCATTCTGCAATGTAATTAAAAAGTTAGATTTTAATCAACGCATTATTGCATGTGTCTTGACAACACTTGGGACCTTTATTTTCTCTCTGTCCCTTTCCTTGTCTCCCTTTTCTTTATTGATTCATCTATTGATTACCAAGATATTAATAGAACTATATATCAATTGTATGCTAGCAATAATAATAACCCTCTTTCAACTACTCTATACACTTTGGATATACATTCAACTGGTAAGGAGATGATTTAAACAGTGACGTGTTGTTTGTGAGACAATGAAATAGGTGTTTTAATTTAATAGATAGACAATCTTCTTTACCCAATGCTCCATTTTAAGGGTCATTATAAGCGAGCAGCATGCCAGTTATATAATTGATGATAATAACCTGTCAAACTAGTATCGAAACACCATTAAATATACACTACAACCAGAAGACTTTTGGATTTTTGGATTTTGATTAACGGAGATTAAAATAAAAGTGCTAAATATATCTCCAACTGTGAATCGAAAAAAGCAAGCCAGGATTAAAGTTGATTCAACCAGCAGAGAGAGGACTTGATAAATAAATAACTTTTTTTTCTACTATATATTCATGAAGTCTAAGATAATATAATAGTTTCAACACATATATATATATAGATCAAATCGACTAACAAAGGTAAAGTAACTCAAAGTCTTAATATAGTAAAGCTCATTTAGTTATCTCATAATATTAGAATTTATGGAAACGTGGCATTGAGATGATAGTCGTGATTACTTTCTTGTAGCTCTGTCAATTGGGGAATTGACTCCTTGATACGATATTTGAAAAAGAAAAAACAATATGCTTTTTTATTAAACTTTGATAGCATGTAATATACGCTGGTGATTATACTCACTTTTATCATTATTATTTCAATAGCAAAATATCGTTATTCATGGTCTAGCACTTTTAGTTGTGACAAGGAAAATAGATTTATGAACGGATTTCCGAGAGGGACCATTTTATTAGTATTTATGTCCTTAAAGCTTTTTCCAGAGAGTATGAAATATATCAATTTATGTTGGATTATTTCTTTTCCGAAAATGACACACTAATTTAATTTGGAATGATAAGTGTAGTTTCTGTAAAAACAACCTTTTTAAATAGTATCTGAAGTGTCTTTTAATCCTAAATTTAAGGATCATTTTATAAAGTTTAGGTTCTTAAACATTGGTATTGTTTTTCCAGGTATCTCCTCTTCAATAATAAGTTTACATGGAGATTGCATTGAAATGCGAATTAGAACAATAAGTATTTGTTACGAAATGAAGATAAGACTATAAAAACCACTACTATGTACCTTATCTAGTACCTGTCATCATCTTACCTTGAACGTATCGGAACTATCTCGGAATGAATATTTTACTGAAGGTGAACTCTATGAAGTCAATATATCAAATTTAAAAGCATTGACAAATCTACCTGAGAGCCTCCAAGCATA
Source organism: Backusella psychrophila (assembly GCA_024139485.1). Classification (NCBI taxonomy): domain Eukaryota; kingdom Fungi; phylum Mucoromycota; class Mucoromycetes; order Mucorales; family Backusellaceae; genus Backusella; species Backusella psychrophila. The sequence continues at coordinate 11,664 of VCJK01001751.1, read as the reverse complement.
TATCAATTCGATTAAGAGGTTATATAACATTGGTAATGACTGTAGTGCATTAACAAGCAAGATTAACAGCCCTATTAAACGCTCCTCGCTACTTGAGTGGACTCAAAGTTCGCCTGAAGTTGTTACTATTTGACTAATTTTCGCTTATAAATAAACAAAAGATAATTCTTTAGGAATAAGCTGGTATTCTCTTGATAAGGTGTTGGATGGTTCCAAGATTGGTTCTATTAGCGGTGAACAAGCCAGCCTGTCTTCAGATCCTGCTAAGAACAATTAGAGAACGATTGTCTGTATTCTGATAGAAAAATGAGTATCGTGTTCAGGTGTAAAAAGATTAAAATGGGATGCGGAGAGTGTAGTAGACTGGATATACCTATGCGTATCAAGGAATTGTCTAATGGCTCTTTCAAACTACCTAAAGTACTTAAAGTCATGTTTATGAACTTTGTGATCACCTTCAATTACTCAGGGGTGTAGTGTAATTGGTTTTATATTAATGAGGAAGAGGCTCACTCTCATTACACATTATTGTCCTGCTGGTTATGTTTCACCTGTTATCAGATACAGTCCTAAAGAAACCAAGCAATTTGGCCAAAGATTGCCATTGATACTAAAAATGTTTTATCAATCAGAATTATCCATCGAGAATATCTTTCAGACGTTTATTAACGATAGTATACCTCTTACCCTGGAAATTAGTAGCATCAATAACTCCTCGATCCCTGACTGATTTTATATAGAATCAAAATCCACACTGAAAAAAAAAAGACTATACAATGATGGCTCTTCATAAAGTGCATTTATACCTTTAACCGATGTTCGTTTATACCTTTAGTAAAAGTATAGAAATAAACTCATTATTTTTCATCCTTGTAAGAGGACGAAGTAAAGAGTTCTATCGGAACCTGATGGCTTTGATCGGACTTCGTATGTGCTTCTAATTAATGGACATGGAAAACGGTTTAGAAATCACATTTATGCGAACATTGTTGTTAATATAATGTCATTGTAGTTCTATTTAAACAATAATACCGTTGATTTAATGTTTAGAATAATATAAAGAGAATCGACTCCAAAGTTTGATTACTCTTTTCCTTTCATTTACTTGGATTTACGATAGCAAAAGAACGTCTGCTTTTACTTGTATGGTTGCCAAGAAAAATTAACAAAAAAGGAATTAAATATTATTGCATCCTAATACTTCAAAAATGTCAAAAATGTCACTTATTTAGACTTCAAACACTGTTACAGTTATATATTTAACAGTTAATTTAACATTTATGTTATAAAAGAAAATTAGTTATTTTCTAAAAGTATGATATCGATAAAGTATCTATTTGTATTGAATGATGGGATACCATCTCTTACATCAAAGTTTAGTTAGGGAAAAACGACATGCCTCTAGTTTTGAAAATGCTGATAAAAGTCAAGAGTAAAATTTCATTTCTCGGGGATGATTAAAGTGAAAATGAAGAAATATATGCTTGAATTAGGACATCTGTATTGAACAAGTCTAATTTGGATATATGGGATTTTACATTTACCGTTGGGCACCAAATATGTCGAACTCGGTGCGTCAGTAACGGTCAAAGAATCGAGTATTAAAACAAATGGTGTCGATAGAAAAAAATAGAAACTAATTGATTGTATTTGTTTCATTTATGCCGATAGCTAAGCTTCCTCTAAATCATTAGGTGAGGAAATAAATAAAAAAAATCCCGAGAAAGAGATAGTGAGTCACTTTTCATAAGGCGTAAGACAGAATAGCATAGGTGAAACTTTTGATACGAAAAAGAAGAAATGGCTTGGAGAAGCACTTTACTATTGCTTTTTTCGGAATGGATGCTACTATTTTCGGTGTGGTTAGTGCTCATTGAAAAAATATTTTTCAAGAAAAAACGGCATGCTTAATAATAAATATTTATATATGGTGTATATCTATGGATATCACCTCTTATACTTTCATTTGTTTGTATATTATTGATTCAACCAACATTTGTTTTATTACTTAAAAGCACGTTATTTTAATACTTTTTTTTTAACTATTTCTCACGACAAGAACAGAACACTTCAGGTGATGGGTAAGATATTCAGAAACAGATCCTAAAAATTGCCTAGTGTATGCATTTTAAGGTTTAATAAAATAAAATAAAAATGAGTAGAAATACTTTACCTCTTTATAAAGCCTAATCCTCGGCTACCGACAATCACCAGATCGATTTTGTTCGCCACTGCAAAATCTTTAAGTGTTTCTCCAGGATTTCCACTCAATATCCTGGGTGTTACATCAAACTTAATGCTAGTGTTAGGATATCTCTTTACTCAATGATAAGAATGTAATCAACTCACTCCCCTGCTTTGAAACGTAGCAACTGCAAATTTTAGTGCCTCAGATGATTCCTTTTCAATTTGTGATATTCGGTCATTTTGGCCATCATCCAACCAACCGGAAGAACCCGTAATGACTGACTCCATGCCAAAAGTGCCTTCCACTTCAATTGCGTCGTCGTTTACAATAGTGGCTATAGTAATATCATCATCCGGAAATACAGCCTTTTTTTCTATGATCCATTCCAGCGCCTTCTTTGAGATTTCAGAATGATCATATCCAATTAGTACTTTGCGTGACATTTTACAATTAATCCTATTTTTTAATAATGACAACCAATATGTTTAGTGATAAAAAAAAAGTTGAAAAGTCAAAAATTGATTTCATTAAAGGAAAGAGTTTTTTAAATAGCATAAAATTGGTGCAAAATGATGACGAAAAACAGCAATCTTAATTGTTTGTCCCACAGTTCAAGCGCGGCACTTGGCGGCGCTTAAAAATGTCTCCGTTCTGGAAGCAAACTAAAGTGGTAAAAGTGAGAAAATAAAACAAGAATTGATCAAATAAAAGATAACTAAACAACTAGTAAAATGTATTATAAGAAATAATTAAATTAAAGCTAAAAAGCATGGAAGAAAATGGAAAAGATGGAATAGAAATAAATCATTGTACAATCATTCATTTTTTTTGTGCAAAATAAGTGTCAGACTTATATTTTTATACCAATTAAGATATGAGCAGGTTACTATTACTCCTGTCTCCCTACTTTTGTCTCGTTTTTCTTTTTCTTTCTTCTTTCTCTTCTTCTTCTTGTTTCATCTCTTTTAATTCAACACACAATGTCAAATTTACCAAAGTTAGTCACCACTAATCTTAATGATTCCCTCAATGCAGAACAGTTTTATTCCCCATCAGCAATTTCACCCTTAACGCCATCTCAAAGTAATTCGAATCAATCTCTAAACACTGAAAGAAACCGGGAAAGAGTTAAATTCAAAGGTGTTATCGATAAGTTTGTGGGCAACTTTAATGGTATTATTATTTCTATCCTTAACATTGTATGAAAGAAGAAGAAAAAAAGGAGACTTACAACTTTCATTTACATTTAATATTATTCTTGTCACCAATCTCTAGATTTTCTATCTAATAGTAACGGAGGCACTAATGAAGGAACTCAAATGGATATTTCAATACCTTACAATACAGTACATCTAACTCATGTTGGATACGATGCTGATAGTGGTGATTTTACGGGCTTACCTAAACAATGGAATACATTAATTAATCAAAGTGGTATCACAAGACAGGAACAAGAAAATAACCCTCAGGTAGGATAATCCAAAAAAGGATAACACCCCAAATACAAACAATTATAATAATTATTAAATAACTAAATAACTAAATACATACAGGCTGTTATCGATGCAATTGAGTTTTACCAAGGCTCCCAACAGTCAATACACGATGTAGTTTGGGAAAAAATACCAAATGATAGCTTTGATTTAAACCGAGATACATTCGATGAAAACATCTTGTACAATCTTGGTGGCAACGTAAACAATAATGAAGATGATAAGGACCCTTATGAAAGTATGGCTAGTAAAGCACTCCGTCGATTCTCTAGTCTTCGTATCAAAAAACCAAAACATATTACGCCATCGGGAGAGCCTAGATCTGTAAGAATAATCAGGTCACAAGAAATGGTCCGATGTTAAAATAACCTTGTTTCTCATAGGCAACAACAACTGAGTTACCCACGTTGAACACCAAGTTACTAAATAGTAAATTTGCATTCTAAACTTGGAAATCAATTTTGCAGTAATTTAATTGAATAATAACATTTTATTAAATAACTTGTAGGAACAAGAGATGACAATTCTTTGACCAGTCCAAGCTCAGTAACTTCACCGACTGATGTATTTAACGATAAAAAACGTCTTGTTATTGATCCTCCACTAAAACCTATACCACAATACCACCAATTTCAATATGACCACCCTCCGCAACCATCCATTATAGATAAACTTCCATCTCCAAGATCTGTTACTCCACCAGAACCTATCGGGACTGTTAGAGAACGCCCGAAAAAAGAAAATACCCAGCAGACTTTAACAGACCAAGATGTGCTACAAAAACTTGGAGAAATATGCAAAAACTCAGATCCACTTTTAAAGCATTCCAATATGGTGAAGATTGGACAAGGGTAAAGTCATTTTCATTTGGAAATAGTGTAATGCATTCTTTATTTATTTTGTAATTTACATAGCGCATCGGGTGGCGTCTTTATTGCACATCGCCAAGGACGTTCAATGCCTGTTGCAATCAAGCAAATGAAGTTGGATCAGCAGCCAAAAAAGGACCTCATTATTAATGAAATCATGGTAATGAAACGATCACAGCATCCAAACATCGTCAACTTTATAGAATCATATCTATGGGAAGGAGAACTTTGGGTTATTATGGAGTACATGGAAGGCGGTAGCTTAACAGATGTAGTGACCTATAATATGATGACAGAAGGTCAGATTGCAGCCATTTGTAAAGAGGTACTTCAGGGGTTGAAACATTTACACGCAAACGGTGTAATACACAGAGATATCAAAAGTGACAACATACTGTTGAATATGTATGGTGATATTAAATTAAGTAAGTTCTATTTTTATCCTAACTATATTGAAAAAAAAAAACTAAAACTCTTTCTTTTTGACAGCTGACTTTGGATTCTGTGCCCAACTCCATGACCATCAATCAAAGCGTACAACATTGGTCGGAACACCTTACTGGGTGAGTCTGGAAAACAAATAAAAAAAAATCTTGTATATGTATGCTAACTTTTTTTAAAACAAGATGGCACCTGAAGTAGTGACAAGAAAAGCGTACGATCAAAGGGTCGACATATGGTCATTGGGTATCATGGCCATTGAGATGCTAGAGGGAGAGCCACCTTACCTTAACGAAAATCCTTTGAGAGCTTTATATCTCATTGCTAATAATGGCACACCTGATTTACAAAATCCTGATGCATTAAGTGATTTGTTTAGAGATTTTCTGTCATTATGTCTCCAAGTGGATCCCGCCTTTAGGCCAACTGCTGGAGAGCTGCTTAGACATCCCTTCCTTAGAATAGCAGATCCACTCTTCACTTTGAGCCCACTTATAAAAGTAGCCAAAGAAACCATCCAGAATGACGGATTAAATGGATAATTTTTTTTTTATCTAGTTGATACTCTTTCGCGAAAAAAAAGAAACTCTTTATTTCATATAATAAAATCAAAATCAGAGCATGGTACTCCATTTTCCCTCATTATGAGGGATGCTATAACGGTTGAAAGGATAACAATAGCTTTATCAAAGTATGACATTGCGAGAAATATTATATTATCATGTAATCAAGGCCCATTTTGCTTCCATTTTAAGAATGGTCAATATCCTTGTCCTCTTTCAACAAATCAATTAAACTGAGATCACATAATTATGAAAAAAATAATATTTGTAAGCATTGCTATTTCAGGCTCAAGTAATATATGCATTTATGCGTTCAAAAAAAAAGACTGTTATTCGTGCCGCATTGGAGTTCTACATGCTTATTATTAGGTTTAAAACGTAAAGTCGCTATGGCACATCACCACAAGGCAGTATTATAGATTTTCTTGTTTGAGAATGAAACTGAATTTTCCGGGTCATATGTTTATTGCTGGTTAAATATATAATCTATTGATTTCTTGGGTGAATCCGGGTATTAAATGAACCATTACCCAAGCCCTTCTATTATATTTATACATTGATTGGTATGCTTGATTCCCAAAATAGCGAATTTTATATTACTTTTTATTAATGCATAATCAAAGATAAAACTTCTATTTCGGTATGACAATGGAGAGTGTGCTTTTATCAAACTTGTGTGGTTTCTCCTTCTTTGTTGGTTTTCCATTATTCTGGTCATATTTATTTATGTCCCATGCTAAATCGGGTGTAATGAAGAACTGTGTACTTTTGATCTGTTTTCTTCTTTCAAATCGGGTGGTTGGAGATGATTCTTCGTCATCATTAGCCGTGCTTGCATCCGATCTTCGTCGCGAAGCCGATATACTGAATCTATCTTCCAATACTGTAAGATAATCCTTGTCCGAGTAATCAGATATTTTATCAAAGATGTTAAAAGTTGCCCATAATGGGGTTGGAGGTATAACAATCCCATCATCCATATCATCCTCTGCTTTCTTTTCTAAAGTTGACGAGGAGGAAGAAGGTTCGAGATTTGTGTTGAAGAAAGAACTGCTGGGGGAGGCTAGAGATTCATGCTGAAGTGAGATTGGCGTGCTCGCCTGCCTTTCCAAAAGTCTCAACCGTAAATTATATATGATGCTATCAATGGCAAGTTCTACTTTTAGACTTTGTTGTATCATTGAGATTTCTATAAAAAATAATTTGTTAATCCGATTAATTACTCTTTATTTGAGATACTTTACTTGGCCAAGTGCTCCTTTCTCCACGTCGTATAAACGATTCTGTCGATTCTATGGTCGGATTTGCCATTATATTCAAGAAATCTTTGTATTCTAACTTTGGTGCAATGTTGATATGGCCAACATATTTCTGAGATATTACGGACTGTAAGTAGGTTACAGGTTTACAAGATAAACCTAATTCATCCAACTATAATTCAATTTGAGATTAGCATATCATTCTATATAACTTGGTTATAGATTGCTGATCAAAGTATCATTATATCATTGCACTTTAACTTACTTGTACACATCTGTGCTTGATTTCATTAATGGCTAACCCCATACAAAAATTGGCAGTTTTTCTGATAGTAGACGGTTTGCTATTATCTTTTTGTAGAAACGGTGCTACGTGTGGATTGACTAAATATGTAAATGTTAATAACAACTTGGACCTTTCTTATTCTGCCAATGATCTACCTTGGGATACAATGTAATGATTAACATTGAATAATTCAGAGAGCTTTTTAAACGGTATATCCCTACAATAAGTATAAAACTTTAGAATCCTAAACAGACTACTATAAGTTCTGCTTACATTTCAAGAGAGCCATCGCAGTACTTTTCCTCTATATCAATACATAGATTTTAATATATAATTTTTTTCAAAGAAAAAAGGAAATCACTCATCATCTCGTATTGTATTACCATTTAAGCTCCAAGGAATCATTTCCCCTTGTTTTCCTCTCATGTAAAGTTGTGTTGGTGAATATATTAAAGGAACTGAGCAAGATGCAGCCCTATATTAGATATTTTAAGTTAATAAACCGAGATAAAGTAATAAGTTTGTGAACAAAGCGATATCAACACTCTAGAAAAATTACGGACTCTCCGCTAAAACACTACTGGTTTTTAGAGTGAAAATAGAATGTCTTCAAATGCTTACACTGCGCTCCATATCACCTTGTTTATGTCGAGATTAATTAGTACATAATATATGTTTTTTGTACTTTTTCTTAAACTTACAACATCTGGTGCGGTTAGATAGTTTAATAGGCATGGCATCTCATAGGTTGTTGATGAACTAACCGTAATATTAAGCACTATTCTCGATCTATTGTATGCTTCTTGAAATGTTACATCGCCAATTGTTTCTTGTAAAACATTCTTTAGATGGCTAACATCGTAAAGATGGCCATCTTTTATTAACCGTCTCAATCGTCTCATACTAGTATCAGGATCATCAGGTGATTCAAACACATTCTAATGAAAAAAAAAGAACAAGTCAGTAAGTGAGTGGCTAGTGAAATATATTACATGTGTTGCTTTTCTTACCAATGATAAATTCCAACTATTATTCATTAATTTATTTCTTTCCTCTTCATTTTTAGTGCATATTATCGCAGACATAATGCTGCCACTTGAAGCTCCTGAAATAATCCGAGGTAATAACCGAGCATTTATGAGTGCTTTAATAATACCAAAATGATGAAGACCTATCATTATTGTATAGGGATAGTAAATATAGGGGTAAATATAAGAGGGGGTAATGCTATTCAAGTTACCGAAAGTTCCACCACCACTTAAGAGCAAAGCTGTTCTTCCAAAACTTTGTCGAAGTGTCATAAAATATTCATGTTTGAAGTTTAGATCTAATGGTAGTAAATCAAGATCTTCTACGTCATCTTCTCCGATCCATTCCAATTGCTTGATAACTTCATCGATATAGTCTGAAATAACTTGTTTTGAACCGACATGTGAATGTGTAAAAAGCTAAAAACAAGAAAATTATACCATTTTTAACGTTTTCTTCTTCTTTTTTGTTTTGTTTTTTCTAAATAAAAAAAAAGTATTACCTCTGAGTTTCCCATGTCTCCAAAATTTCGCGTTAGGCTAGATCTAAGTGCAAAGATCATAGATAGTTTATTTTTCTTAGTTTGTCTTAATTTCTTTATTTCCTCTGTCTTTGACTTTAAGAGCTTCCAATCATATTCATCTGACTCCTCTTCATTTTTCCAAGTTGAGTTGCCTATGATTTTTTTTTAGTTGCTTAATAAATACACTCTGTTGTGTTTTATCACCTTCAAGTTCGTCTAAAATCGTGGCAGAATCGAACCATTCATCGTATTCTGCTGCATTTTCCATTTGATTTTTATAATAATTGGCAGCTATTGCATTTTCGTTTGACTCATTCCATATTGACTGTTTGTTTCATTTGTTTTATAAAGGTTCGATATTGAGGTTGTAAAAGGGTTTAGTGAATAAAAGATACAGCATCAAATTTTCAAAGCAAAATATTCATTACGTTACTAAGTAAATTCGATGTCCCACTAAGAAGTTTATTAAATATACCCTGTGGTTTCTCTTGTTGATAGTCTTCTTCCATGAAATCCATAATTTTGAAAAGTCTGGTCATAACTTGGGAAAGAACAAAGAATAAATAAAACAGAAGTACTGTTTTAAAAATATATTTATAGATAAATATTAGAAACTGGACGATCCTTTTCTTTTTAATAAAAAGGTTGGGAATAACTCAATTCTCTGTTACTAAAACTTGTTTTTTAAAAACGGATTAAGGCAGCAATTAATATTAAATATAAATACTATACAGTCATTATCACCTTTATTATGTAAAACAAACACATGCAAGTTTTATTAGATTACTTACTTTTTCTATGGGGTTAGTTGATTCTATAATCACGGCGAAATGTGGTATCATTTGATGCGATTGCATGTGCACTAGAAAGATGCTTTAAATATTTATTCAGTTTTCTTGTCTTCTAAAATATACTTATCACATAAAGTCGGATGACTATGAAGATCTACCATTTTTAGGAAAGATATAGTTTGTATAGCATCGATGAATACTTAGCATTAGTCATACAATAGATAGCCTTCTTCTTGATTCGGATTTGAATCTTTTTTAATAAGAAAAAAAAAGCCCATGATTAATTACTGCGATGTCAGAACTTTTATATGCTAAACGGCTAAATATATCGATATATAGATATATAACGGAATGAAAAATCAGATGTTTGGTAAAAGCTATATAAACTAATTTATAGAGAGTATTTTCATTTTGACAACATATGACAATTAATCTACATGGAGATAAATGTGATTTTAAGTCTTTTAAGTCTTTTAAGGGCAAAGAAAACATACATTAATTACTTATGTTTTTGATCATATTTCCAATGCTACATCTCTTTACATTCACTTTTTAAA
>VCJK01001747.1:137166-152038 GCA_024139485.1 Backusella psychrophila | reverse complement strand
ACTTTATTGAAGCGCGTTGTTGTGACCGGTTTTTTTTTTTTTAGAAACTGAAAAGTTGACTCACAAACGTTTTCAAAAAGTACTCTAAAATATGCGTAGTAGTGCAAGAGAAATGTAGAATCTGAAATTCTTACTCGTCAAGATTTTTACTTTTTTCTCTTCTTCCTTTTATTTACTTATTTTGTAAAAAAAAATCCATTTACTGGGTTACCTCGCGTGGCATTGACGATGGAAAATATATACCCAAAAGGAACATCATACAGACGTCAACAATCCATACAACATGTAGTTCGAATATCCATTGTAATCGCTTCCATCACAATCATCATTTTATCATATCTTTATATCAAATCCATCTATGTCTTAAATTCACCAAGTACCAGTTTTATGCATTATTTTTGTGATAGTGAACCACCATCATCCAATGAAAACATAGATCTAGAACATGTAAAGGCGAGCCACCTAAAATCAGACTTTATTCCTGAAATCAACATACCAGATACAGCATGGAACAATTTACCTGTAAAGGGTGTATACTATATGGTCGTTTCCAATCAAAGACTTCAAGACGCCAAATCAGTCATCCGCAGTATAGAAGATAACATGTCTAACGGGAGTCGATACCCTTGGATCCTTTTGAATTCCCAGCATTTTGATGAAAAGTTCCAAAAATATGTAAAGCGAGTTATCAAGGCTCCTGTCTTTTTTGGAAAAATCGACACAACAGCATGGGAGTATCCTTCATGGATTGATGTTCCCAGGGCAGAATATTTTCTTGCGGAGCAAGGCATAAATCAGGGTATATACAAAGGTGCAAGCCTATCATATCATCAACTGCTTCGATATCATTCTGGGTTGATATTCCATCATCCTTTGTTCAGAAAAGCACAGTATGCTTGGAGAGTAGAGCCTGGATCGGAGTATACATGTAATATGGATGATGACCCATTCCTTGTTATGAAAACAAATAATAAAAAACTAGGTAAGGAAACACTAGGTTATAGAAGTATCTTATTTTTTTAACATGGGCAAAAAAAAATATATTAGGATATGCTTTGACAGGGAGAGAGGCAACAAATACAATGCCAACTCTGATGAAAAGTGTAAAGGAATTCATCTCGTTTTATCCACAATATGTTTTACCTGAAAACAAAACAATTATGCCATGGATAATGACAGACTCTGGTGATTATAACAATTGTGTTATATGGTCTAATTTTCAGATTATGGATTTGTCGCTCTTTAGAACCGATGCATATCAAGCATTTTTTGATTATTTGGATAATACTGGCAACTTCTTTTATGAAAGGTACATTAATAAACACTTGTACAGCATTGTTTTATTTTTCTTTTCTCAAATATGATTCATTAGATGGGGAGATGGACCCGTTTACACAATTGCTGCAGCAATGTTTTTAAAACGTGAAGAGATTCAATTCTTTAATTCGGTTGGTTATGGGTACGTTGACAAATTACATTGCCCATACAATGACCAACTGCTGAGAAAGTGTAGTTGTGATATTGAATATAATAACGGTAAGAGATAAATAAATAAGCATATATTTCCTTTTATGTGTAGACAGGAATGCAATCTTGCATTGTTTACTAATCATCCTGCGTTTTAGATTTTAATAAAAACAGTTGCACAATCAAACTATTACGCCTAACGGATCCAGAATTGGCCGCTGGAATGTCGTCTTATCTTGCTCAAAAAAAGTTGCCCATAAAAAATATTAAAAAACAGGTTTCTTAGTTTAGTTTAGTTTTTTTTTTTTTCTGCATTCCAAACAAAGAATTCGTGATTTTGATTCTGGAAAGTACAACACTTCAAAGTAGACCTCTTTTTTTCTATCTCTTTTATCTTTTGTCTCTCTTTTATAAAAAACACTTCCTCATCAATACTTCATTATAAACCCATTGTTTACATACAATGTCATTTCGCACCAATAACTCGTTTGGATGCATTGTACTTTTATTTATCATAACCATTGGTGTTATATTGACACTGAATTCAAGCTTATCAAGAAGTGAATATTATCTTGGTTGCTCCTCATCAGAGGAGTGCTACTCACTATTCAAGGATAAAGCGAAATCATTTCAAACAAAAGGGATCGAGTTGTTCCGCTTGAGCAACCCAAATGATGAATCAATTGGACAGAAGGACGCGATAAACTCCATCTATAGCCCAGATTCCCGTATGAACGATCCGTATATATCTGGTACAGAAGAAATATTGCACCCTCAAGTCGCCAAAAATGCATTCGAACCGCCTGTGAAAGCTGCTTTTGTGGTCCTGGCAAGAAATGATGAAGTACTCCGTCTCATGTCTTCGATGCGCCATTTAGAAAACCGATTCAACAAAAAATTCAATTACCCATGGGTATTTTTAAATGAGGAACCATTTAGTGAAGAATTTAAAGAACTGACATCCAAAATGACAAATGCTGAAGTCCATTATGGCCTTATACCTGTTGAACATTGGAGCTATCCGGACTGGATCAATCAAACTTTTGCAGCTGAAGCAAGAGTAGAAATGGGGAAAAATCATGTTGGTAAAGGTGAAATTGAAGCCTATCATCATATGATCCGTTATCAATCTGGATTTTTTATGAAGCATCCTTTGCTTGAAGATATGGATTATTATTGGTAAATATATACTTATTTAAATCAAAACAACTTGTTTTAATGGAATTATATTTAGGCGTGTAGAGCCTGGAGTGAAGTTCTCTTGTGACATTGATTACGATGTTTTCAAAGTGATGCAAGACCGCGACTTGAAATATGGATTTACAGTGTCTTTAAGAGAGTTGCCCAACACGATGCCTACTCTTTGGGTGAATGTACTCGAGTTTATGAACCAATATCCACAGTATTTAACCCCTAAAAATAGCTCAGATAGTCTGTTTGCTTTTGTTAGTCAAGATGATGGAGTAAGCTATAACCGTTGCCACTTTTGGAGTAATTTTGAGGTATATATAGTTACTTTGTTATCGAAAAAAAAAAATGTATGCTGAATTTTACTGTTTATTGGATAAAAGATTGGATCACTTAAATTTATGAGGTCGGAAGAATACCAAGCCTTCTTTAATTTCCTTGATAGAAAAAATGGTTTCTATTATGAAAGGTAATATCTCTCTACTGATCTCTTGGATTTGAAAAATAATACTCACCATTTTCTGTAGATGGGGTGATGCGCCTGTCCATTCAATTGGTGCAGCAATGATGTTGAAGAGAGAAGATGTTCATTGGTTTTATGACATTGGATATGACCATGATGGCTTCGAGCATTGTCCTTTAGAGCCAAGCTGGCTGATAAATGATAAATGTGATTGTAATCCTGCAACTTCATTCCGTAAGTCTCTTGTAGTTATTTCTTTTTTTCAGTTATTAATTTTACATTTACCACTCTCTTAGTTCATAGACCCGGTTCATGCCATAAAGAATTCATGTCGGCAATAAATAAAACCGGCACCGATTTTATTGTTGCACAACCTAATTCACAAATCATTTTATAGTTGGCATACTCGCATACAACCATTTATCTGTCCCCCTTGCTTCAATTTAGTAGTTACAATATCTATTTGAATAATCAATTTCTATTATTTTATGAAAGGAGGAGCATCTGCATATATATATAAATAAAATAACGACAATATGTAATCAAATCTTCAATTGTTTTTTTTTTTTAAAAAAAAAAAGGTAATATCAAAGGTACTCTCAAATAACTGGTCTTCATCATTCTGGGATTAGTTTCTTTTTTTATCCCGATCTTGTGGATTCCGCTATTTTTTTTAAGACGTGTTTTTTTTAAAAAGAAAAGGGGCACGAAAGTAGCTGCCAATCAAATAATAAACTCAAAAAACATAATACATAATACATAATCTGTGCATTAATGATTACGCTATTTTACGTCGATTCAAGTTTTTGAATATAATGAAAAGTACTAAAAAAAATCAAATAGATTCATCTTAAAAAAGTGAGTTTCCATAGATTTTCTTCTGAATTCCAATTCGTATACAAAAGGAGTGAAATAAGATGTGGTAATAACTGTAGTACTTTGAGGAAAGTTCGAAAAGTACAAAACAATGAAAAAAATGTAAAAATAGACTGTGTTCAAATAGATGTACGGAACTACAGTGGTGTGAATGTTCCTCGGGTAGAGTTTGTGGTACATTTGAAGGTAAAAATAAAAATAATAATCAGAGTTGTAATATCTTTGAGTACCACTAGAAGTGGGACATGTGATTTTCTTGATGGAAAACAATAAACAAACAATAAGAAACCTTTTAATCAAGGTTATAAGTACATGACTCTTTATATATATATGTAGATTATGTATAAGAAAATTAAAACAAAGCTTTAAAAAAAATTACTTTAATTGCTGTGATTTTTTTTTGTATCTGTATGACCCTGCTGGTTTTCTGTAGGGTAGTATTCAGCTTAATGATGTCCATAAGCTTGTTGACCATGGTAATCTTGTTGCTGATAATAACCCTGCTGTTGAGGATCATGGTAGGCTTGCTGTTGGGGATCGTGATAAGCCTGCTGTTGGGGATCATTATAGGCTTGCTGATGGGAGTCGTAGTACTGATCTTGATACATCTGTGGTTGAGAATCATAATACACCTGCTGTTGTTGAGATTCGTGATATGCACCTTGCTGCTGCTGAGAATCATAATACATTCCCTGTTCTTGGTGACCACCTCCAGTCATCGTCGTATTTGCTCGGTATAATTGATTGTCCTGAGCCATTGTAGGTGAAACAACACCATGAGAATAAGAGTCATCCATATGCTGGTATATTTGTTGATCATTATATCCATAGTCGCTTGCATAATACTGGCCAGTAGCACTTGCTTTATTATCTGGGATATATGGAGTAGTTGGCGTGGTTATATGGTCCTCATAGACAGTCATATTTGCCTGAGTTGGTGCAGAGTGATGATCCGTGGGGGTAAACATTTGGTCCATGGTTCTACTGACTCGAGTACTTGCTTTTCTTCGATTTCTTCTAATCATAAAAAACACCAATGCACCAAGAACTACAATTGCACCAACACCGCCTGCAATGCCAGCAATAAGTCCTGTGTTGCTTGAAGAAGCGTTACTAGAGGTGACGGTCTGGGACGCACTTGGTAATGCACTCGACGACGATAGTCCTGAAGTCAATGATAGTGTAGAAGACGGAACAATTGATGAGTATGGGTCAAGTGCAGTTGCTGAAAGAACAGCACTTGCAGAAGCGGATGTCGCAACAGCAGCAGTTGTTGCCTTTGAAGTGGTAGAATGGGCAAGTGTTGATACGGTTGTAGGTTTAGCAACGGTGGTTGGTTTTTCTGTGGGTTTTGCAGGTGTAGCCGTGGTAGTTGGAGCTTTGGTTGCTGTGTCTTTTGCCGTGGGCTCAGGATCATCGGTTTTTGAAGAGTCATTGGTGGGGTCTGCTACAGCTCTGATCATGAGGTCGTCCTGGCCCAAACGATGGGTATTTTCTCTTGAAACTACCATAATGGAAAGGAATGTATGGGAAATGAAAGAAAGCAATTAAAAAGAGAAGAAAAGTATATAGTAAAATTGTGATACTTATCACATAATAGAAAAAAGGGGGACAAAGGTTTTCTTTGTATGTATCGTGTAACATTATATTTTCGAGCAGTACCAAATGCTGAGGGAAAAAATTAAAGCAAAAGAGTATGTTGTACGTATTGGTCAAAATAGGTAATTGATCAGCGTTTTCTTCTTTTTCTCTTTCATTGTTGCATTAGGGTTGGGATTTGCCTTTTATCTTATTATATGTATGTTTCATTATCGCATTGCCTATCAATTCATAATTCTTAGAAATTATAAAACTTTGAGAATTGGTATTTAAATAAAAAATAGGGTCGACTTTTTTTTTTGAAAAAAGAAATAGCTGTTAATTAAAATCAGATAAAGGTCCGGGTGATTCCCAAATGGGTATTATTAATACGCCTATTAAAGTAAATCGTATCCAGTTATAAAGACGGTGGATCACCAAATCGAATGGTAAACTTCACTTGAATATAAAAAGTAACTATAATAAATAAAACTTTAATTGAGATGTCACTTCAGCAATATAAAATAATATTTTGAAACCAGTATCATATTATTTTTTACCCTGGTTTAGTATCACAATTCATACTTTATTACAGGCATATTTTATCTTAAACTAATGATCAACACTTTGCTTTTTTAATGTTTGTTTATCCTGGATTTTCTGCATTACTCGAATTTTCTTACAAGCATTTACCGCAGATAAAAGCAAATATATATCTTTCGCTACATGACCCATGACATGAGTGTTTACAAAGATATATTAAAATATTTTAACTCAACCCCTTCATTCTCTAAAGATATTTCTGTTTTAAAATGCTGCTTTCAGCTCTTGCTTGCCCCTATTCATATACACACATTTTTTAATAACCGTCTGTGGTGGCTTTTAGAGTATTAAGATTAAAGTTACAGATTTCTCCAGGTACCAAATTGACCAGAACTTTGTGGGAAACTTTAAATTTTTTACATGGAATGAAAGCCATGTTTTCACACCATGTGTTGAATATTCTCTCTCTTTTTAAATCATATATATTTGATTTTATTCATAAAAATAGTTTACCATTGTTTATTGAAATTTAATTGGTTAATTGGTGAGATCGAGCCAACCACTAGGAACAAAAATTGCCGTTTTTAGTCTTAGTCTGCCGTTTACTTATCCAAACCAAAATACTAAAGATGTATTCTTGAAGCTACATCACCGGAAAAATAAACTGAGGCTAAAGAAGCCTTATAGGCCCTTAAAAGGCCCTTGGTTATGTGTTATGCCTTTATTGTAGACTCACCAACGTCTAATAAATCTCAACCATGTTTGGAGGATATCATATTCACCTTTTGAGGCTAAATGAGGGCTATTAAGGAACAAAAGGTGTGTTTTTCCGATGATGCTTCCAGTGATATATTACATCGCCATATAATGGTTCTATAGTACTTCTACCTCAATTAGGATAATCAACTTGGCCAGACAACACAGACTAAAAGATGCCTTTATCAATAAGAGAAAACCAAAAAAAAGGATATCATTGCATGTACTACACTTCTCACTACAAATTAAATTAGAGTGATGTCAATGTGATATTTAAGCCCAAGTCTCTTAAATACATTTCTTCTTTTAAGTCACTAGATATATAATTGTATATTATAATATTAAGGAGGAGAACGGTGGTTTGATTGTTTTATGCCGCATGATTTCATTTTCCCGTTCATTTATCAAGAAAAAGAGCATGTGGCTTATTATTTCTGCAAGATAATAACAAAATAAAAGTTTGTTTATCTTTCACTTCACTATGATTTTTAAAAAACGTTCTTCTCTTCTTTCAATCAAAATGGGAATATATACCTCAAACTATGGTAAGATAGACCTTTGAAAATATATACAGATACTAATATTTACTTTTATTATTATTATTATCAACAGTAAACCATCACTCTTCATGGTCCAGTTTTATTTTATTTTTGGCAACAATAAAAATATCATTATGAAAGGGAATCAATGAGGATATCGCTATTGTAATTCATGTCGTTTTGGCAAAGGATGTAACGGAAAACATTACATTTCTACAAACATATTTGTTCTTTACAAAAGGTAAGATATATATCAAGTTCATGCCGGACCACTTATTTTTGAACAACTTCACTCTAATATCAAGTCCAGAACATTTCAGTCTATGGGAAACGCGCTTTGTACTCAACCTACGCGATCATGGAAAGATCCACCTAAACATTTTTATTCCCACTTCCTAATTTTTGTATCTTCAAATGCATAAGCCTGTATTATAAGAAGACTCCAGAAGGATTAATATTTATTTGCTTCACACTTACACAGGAAAATCACTCTCGTGATAATAAAAAAAAAATATTACCGTTGACCGATCGATTAATAAACTCACCAGAAACCCTATTTCCTAAACAGTCACATTTTGGACTATATTAGTAATTAATTTTATAGACTATTATCTCACTGTGGTTAATGGTACTATATTTATACTCTCGAAGTACATTAAAGTACAAAGAGTTGGGAGAGGAATTACAAATCGTATAACCATAAATTTGAATAATCATGTACAGAATTTAAACACAGAAAAGTTTTTCTCAAGAAGATGACTGCCATCTAATTACATCAAGAACTACAAAATAAAAGAAGCCTTATACTTGAATATACCAATACCAAGAGTTTAAATGCAGTTAGTCTATAGCGGTAGTGGAAGTGAGTTCATTGAGTAAAATAGTAATAATAATAATGGATGGAGCAGTGCAAACGTTATTTTTTCTTTGTTAAATTGATAGAGTTTTTGATTCTGCTTAATCACATGAGAATAGAAAAATGAGTTCAATTGAAGAAAATGTGTAATTTTTTATCTGTCCAAACAAGTTTTAATTCAATATTTAAAGGTAAAAATTACATTTGTTGAAGAAAATAGTTCTTTTTTCCCATAATATTTCATTATAACATTTCTAAGCTTTACTTTTAAAAATCTTCACACTCTCCTTGAGATTCTTTTCTGAAGATATCATAAAAAAACACTTTGTTTTTTATAAATTTTATTTATTTTTTCTTATAACCTGTCCGACAACGTCTAATTTTAATGACATCAAAAGTATTTCTCGATTCAATAAAGGATATATATTGAACGTAAAGAAAACAGAAATCAGAGTTCTACCGGTTTATGAGTCGGAACTCAGTTGAGAATTGTATTTTGACCATGGTGGTATGACTACTAAAAGGAATGTCCAAATTGGGTGTAGTAGCATTGTGTTTCCGTACTTGACATTCCAGATTGTGCACTACATATTAAGTAAGGTTGTTATTATCACTATTACTTTCTTTTTCTTCTCTTTTTCACTTTTTCACTTTTTCACTTTTACTTTATTTTCACTCAAATTTGTAATATTTGTAAATAATCTAAAGCAAATGGAAGAATCCGAAGGCTCCCCTGGTACATACAGTGATAGATTACACCGCCCCAGATCAGCATCTCTTCAGTCAACACGATCAAGGTCACAATTACCGGTCCTTCAGTTAACTACAACCAGTAGCAACCATTCGCAACAAGCAGTATTTGAACCAATAACAAATATCTCTCTACACCCACGTACAAATGCAGAGAGAGATACTCATATCGCCTGTGAATCAATTGCTGGGTCAGACTCTAGATCCAGTACTGACTCGAACTTGTCAAATAACGAAAAGGAAAAAAAATTGAACGATGACTTGGCAGACAAAGAGAGAAAATTATCGAGCATTGGTTCGAGAAAAAGTAACGGGATGGGCCGACAAGGTTCGGCTGATACCCTGGTGGAGGCGGCTTTAGACCAACAAGAAGCCAGAGATCGTCATGTACGCTTCCCAGACCATATCGCGGAAGCCGGGTCGTTAATACATCGCATGTTAAGCACGAGAATTAGTAACAGCGGAGAAAGAGCTAGTACCACCAATGACGAAACGTTAGAGGATCCTGAATTGGGAAGTCTCTCCAGTTCACGCTACAATCAGCCTTCTGCTGGTGGAGGAAGCGTGCTTGCAAGTTTATTAAAGCTGGAAGCACAAAGAAGGTCTAGCCTAGTCGAAAGGGAGAAAATGAAACGCAAGAAAAAGAAGAAAAAGGTAAATGAAACTAACGTTAGCTGTTTACTCTTTACACAAAAATAAGATCTTAAAATAACCAATAACATTAATTCCCTCGCAGACACAAAAAAACAAATTAAGCAAACCAGTGTCTATGTACAACCTAAGGGCCCAGTCTAGTCTGGAAGCCATACCAGCAAAACGACCGGTCTTAACACATCGACCAACCAGCTGGCTTTCCACTATTACTGCCAGTAATCATCTCGTTCCTAGTTTGCAGAAGCGTAAAATGGCCGGATCCGTAAATATGTCAAGGAAATCCTCTATAGACAGCATGTTTACAACCGCATCTCAGTTTGAGCCTATCACACTTGAAGACCGTATTCGTATCACCTTTGAGATTGCAAATATCTTACAGAAGCAAGAGTTTTTAAGAAAATTAGTTAAATGCCTCATGCTCTATGGAGCTCCCGCTCATAGGTTGGAATATATATTGCGAGAAGTATCCAGAACCCTCGGAGTGGATGCCGAGTATGTATATATACCCAATGTAATGTTTTTAACCTTTTTTGATCAGTCAACACACACTACAGAAACGCATTTTATTCGAAGCCCACAGTTGTTTGATATGCACAAATTAGGGGAGATATATAGACTCGAAAAGCTCGTGTCACACGGAGAAGTATCGGTGGATGAAGCTCTAGAATTTATTGACAAAGTTACCAATTGCCCCCCATTTTATCCCATCTGGTTAAATCCCTTTATATATGCCATCGCTAGTTTTTGTGGTTGTATAATGTTTTTTGGTGGCCAGTTTAAAGAAGGTGCCTTATCGGCTGCGTTTGCGAGTAAGTTATTATGAAAAATTTACCAGATCGAAAGTTGATGTGGGATAGAGTTTTATTCATGCATTACATTTATATTTTAGTTTTTTTTGCTTTTTACGAGTTATATACCGGACGTTTTATAAGTTTTCAACCCATTTGGGAAATAACGATTTGTGTATTGATTGGATTTGTTTCCAGAGGTGAGTGGGATTTAAGGCTGATTTAGTACTCGTATTTATTTATTATTTATTTTTACCTTGTACTAATAACAACTATTACTATTCAGCTGTGTGGAAATTCGGTTTTTGCTTTACACCTGTTGCTTTTGCATCATTCATTGCTTTATTACCAGGATATTCCATGTCACTTTCTATTATTGAGCTAGTATCTAGACAACTTGTGAGTGGTGTAGTCCGCATGGTTTATGCAATCATTTACTCGTTTTTGCTTGGATATGGTGTTGAAATGGGGTCAGAACTTTTCGGCGCTATTAGACCCGAATCAATTTCTGCGCAAGGTCAGGCAGATGAATGCAAAAAAGCACTACAAACAAATACATGTGTTACAACCATCCCGCAACTCTATTATTTATTGACGGTTCCTGTTTTTGCCATTACTTATTGCGTTTATCTTCGAGCCCGACCTCGTAGATGGCCAACCATGGTTTTTGTTGCAGTTAGTGGATTTGTCACAAATTATCTTTTGTCGTGTCATGCCAACACACCAACCCAAGTATTGCAAGTAGTACCTGCTTTTACTGTTGGGTTTTTGGGTAATCTCATATCTAAATTTACAGGACAAATGTCTCTCGATGCCGTTATTCTTGGAGTAGGTTTTATAAAAATTAATTTAAATAATGCAATTGTGTTAGTTCGAAAACTTTAAATCGCCATGATTTAAGGAGTAGCTACATATGATTGATCATATATCAGTAAACTAATATACATATTATTTTCATTTAGATTTTCTATTTAGTTCCGGGAAGTTTAGGTTAGTCATATAGACGTTTTTTTTTTCTTCTTTCTTTATTGATTTAATTAATTAGGTTTAAAATCTGCCCTCGGATTTTTTGGAGGTGGAGATAGCAGTGAATTTACAAATCAAGGTGCCGGCTTTGCATTGAGTATGATTGAAACATCAATTGGTAAGTATGTCAATTAATAGTAATAATATTTTTTCTAAATTCATTTTTATTTCATATGTGTGATAATGTCAGGTATAACCATTGGTTTATTTATTGCCACTTTGATCGTTTATCCAAAGGGTACTCAGCATACTCCCATGATGAGTTTCTAATTACCATATGAAAACATTTTATATACTATACAGTTTCCTTTCATCTACATCATACCATATTTCTCATTTTATTTGTTAAACCAGTTTAAATACTTAATGTAATATTTGTACAGTTAATAAAAATGACTTAAAATAACATGTTTTATTTTTATATCATACATATCCGAACTGCTTAATCTGAGTTTATTCTTTTTTTAGACGCATAATTAGTTTCTGTAGCTGCAGAGTGTGATGTGGCGTGTGAAAGATCTCATAATCAGCAAAATTCAAAAGTCATCACTTATGCCTTAGATTAACCGTCAGGATAAATTGATCTTTTATTTATATAGAGCTGAAGGCAGCATTTCGCTTCGAGTACTTCAAATATATTATGTCTTAATTTAAAATACACATTAGAGTGTCAAATAAAATTTATTTTAAAACGAGAGAATATATATGTATATAGAGGTATAAGTACATTTGTTTTTTTTTCTCTCTCTCACTCTCTCATCTGTCACTTTTATCCCTCTTATGAAGAAATCAAGTAATAATTCTTTCCATCAGTTCACTGGCAAGTTTTGCACTTTCAAAAGTATTGATAGAAGCTGCTCCAAAAGTTGGATCACCCAATGCAGAAAATCCAATCTGTTTAAGCTTCGCTTTTTGAGATAATCGATTCTTGGGATTGGCGAATATAGGATCAGAACATGCTGTAAGCAGTATCGATTTAACAGACTCTAGAATTGGCTGGGTTTGGCTACTGATAACTATTTGATTCATTTTCGGTAGTAGCGAATCGTACCTGTTTTTTAATTAAAGGGAAAAACAGATTAATTAATTATACTTTCCACTACTATTAAAGCAAATACTTACACAAGTGCGAACACTTCTGGCATAGCTACGGCAGCATCAGACAATAAACCATATATTAATAGTCTTTCCAGACCACTATCTGCTGCATTAAGCATTGTAGCAAGCATTGATATTAAAAGCAGCGCTGTGGTATCGTCCGGTATATCCAATTTATCAAATATGCCGGAATAAGGTTTTCCGTTATGCGATGTACCTTCAATATCTGTTTCATTAAGTCCAACCATCCTAAGAAGCTCTTTTACAGATTCATTCTTTGCTGCTATAGGTAAAAGCGCAGTGACATATCCTAAAGTCTGTGCTTCAATTATATTGCTTTCTTCAGAAGTCATACTACGATGAGCCTGTTTACATTCAATATCCAAAAATGTATTCAAGCCATTGGATAAAATATCTTTTGCGTCATTGTATCTCAGTCCTTTCATGAATATCCCAGCAATAGCAAAGGAAAAGTGAGTATCGAAATTGATACCGCAAAGCATATCGAGCTGTCGAGCTACATCTGCGATTGGTTCACGAGCTGCAATTAATACGTCTACAACGGTGTCCTCGGAGAAAAAGCCTCCCTCATCTAATGCACGCAAGACCGCCTGGAGAAGCTCGATCGCCATACCGAATATCGGACCTGTATTGATTTCAATTAAAGCAACCGAGGCCCAGAAAAGTTGTAAAAGATAGCGTGAATTACTCGGTAGACTTCCAACCACATTTTTAAGACACATCATAATACTAGTGACTAGGCTTGGATCTGATTCATTAAAAATTGCAAGAGCACCCCTTAGAGCTACTAAGATCTGGTATAGTAAATCATCGTCTATCTCTTCTCTACCCAAACATCCAAGTACTACAAATGCTCGTGGTTGAACTGCAGGATTAAACTGAAATGCAGTACTAGCAACTAAGCTCATCCACCTTGCTCTCCAAAAATTGGCGATATCTATTAAAGTTATTAGTAAATCTGCAGTCATATTTTTTCTTTCTAATGAATCATGGAAACGAAAAAGGAAAGACTATTCACCTGTTGTAGGAGCCGCACAAGCGATGACCTCTGATAATTTGGTAACAATGAATTCAAGGGACTGTAATGAGATAGGCTCAGACACATCGTTTAGTGTATCCGGTGTGATTGTAAAAGCATTTGTATGAGATCTATTGAGACCAAATAGCAATCGACACTTGGATTCCGATAATTCTGTCAAAATAAGTTGGAGCTTATTTACATTTCCTTCTAGCAAAGGTACTGAAGTACATAAAGACTGTATCATATTTACTACAGTACCCTGAACAGATGCCCGAACAATAGTAGGACCAACCCCAGCAACCAACGAAACAATATGAAATACTTCAGGTACAGAGCGTTTTACAGGTCCGCAATTATTGAATGACAGCATCAACAAGAATCGAGTTAAGATTGCAATTTCGTTCCAGGATGGGTGTTCTGTTAAAGAGCGCGTGGGTTTAAACGAGGTACAGTAGATTACTTTACGTAATAATGAAGTGACTTTAGAGCGAACCGTAATGTTTGAAAGAGTTATAAGAGTATCTGCCATAGCTTCTGCTTGGCTAGATCCAACACCGTGTTCGTTTGAAAATTGAATAAATGTATCTATTACCAACCCGAGAATATCATCAACATTTGCAATGGTTTTCCAAATTTTTGCTTGAACCAGTTTATACATCTAATAAAGGATTAGTTAAACTCAAAAAAAAAAAACTACAGTTTGCAACTCTTACCTCACCAGTGACAGTGATGTCAATAAGTAGTCGCAAAATGTTTTTGGTTTTTTGAGTATCTTCAGGAGATCTACGGCAGTACAATGCAAGATTTGGAAGCCATGGGATCATGTAAAGAAGACAAAGATAACGGAGTATTTCCTCAGATTTTGCATAGCCCATTAAGCACTCACTCAAGAACTCTAACGTCAATCCGGGTTCAGTGGCAGCAATTTTCTCGCTTATACCAACAATGAAATCTGTACTGTTAGCAGGTAAACATAGATCTAATATAATTAAAAATATATATTATATCGCATCAATATATTTACATCCATAATTTACATATGAGACTAACCTTTTGCATCCAAAAGTTGTTTGCCAACATCAAAATTAAAAACTCTACTGAGCGCATATAAGAGATTGTATGATGATAGACGTAAATTAGGATCACTGCTACCAATGTTTAGTAATGCCATATTAAGTAATCGTCCAGGAACATCACTAGGTCGAATTGTTCTTTCTGCTATGTTTGTTGGTCGTGACATGTCATACC
>VCJK01001747.1:126491-137156 GCA_024139485.1 Backusella psychrophila | reverse complement strand
TTGCTGTATCGTATTGTCTAATTCATAATCACAAAAAAAAAAAAAACAGAAATTAAATACAGTACTTAATTATCTTAGCAAATAAATGACTTACATTGACAATTACATCCCTTTTGGGTGAACTGAAATTAATTTG
Organism: Backusella psychrophila; assembly: GCA_024139485.1. Taxonomy (NCBI): domain Eukaryota; kingdom Fungi; phylum Mucoromycota; class Mucoromycetes; order Mucorales; family Backusellaceae; genus Backusella; species Backusella psychrophila. Next base: position 137,020 of record VCJK01001747.1, on the reverse strand, counting down.
GAGATTATCACGGGTGGATTCAAAGCTAAATTCCGTCGTTTGTTCTGTATTGCGCTCATATTGAGTGTATACAATATCTTCGATTTCAGCAATATGATATACATCGTTTGTAACCGCGGAAAGACTATATAGTATTTCTTGCTTCCTTACAGTCATTATTTGAATGTACTCGGCGCCGATTTTTACAGTTACGGGTATCTGCGTGCGGAATTGAATAATTTTATTCACCGGGAAAAAAACAGCACTAGGCTCTGTCTCCAGACCAGTTGTTGCTTTAGGAAGACGTATTTCAGAAGGTTGTATATACTCTTGGATTTCGGCCAGAGTAACAGCAAAAAAGATGCGCTTAGAAAATTTGTGTGTAATTGGTCGAGTTAACTTCTTTATAAACGTTCTCAAGTACGAATTAGGATTGTAAATGTAAATTGCTGATATACTATCTGCCCGGTCGTCAGAAATAAGCTGCATAAGTTGATTTATCCATTGAACGGGTACTTCATTACTGCGACCGAATTGTGTTAAATCAATCAAAACTTCAAAAAGTCGATTGGTGGCACGTTCCAATGTCTGAAATAATAGATAAAAACAGGGTTAGAAAATCCACTTGGATTAGCACATCAAATTAGTTATTTACCTGTAGAATATGATATATAAGTAGCTCAAAATCAATATTGTCTGATTTAATGTTTCTCATAATTAAATAAAAAACAGGACGTCCAGCCTTAGAAACACCCCCTTCGTAAAATATATTCTTGGATGTTATCACTTCGGCACTACGATGACTATTTCGCCTCATGAAATCAGCATAGAGTTGATTTGATGCTGCATAAACATAGCTCCTAGTCGCCATTGATTCTTTTTTAGGAAGTTCAGGAGGTCTGCCTAGTTGTGCTAAGAGGTTGGCAAATTTATCAAAATCACGTTTCCATGCACTTATAGATTCTTGATCCTGGAAGTGACGGATTCCTCTTGTCGATATATCACGTGAAATTCGTTCAATGTTATCAAAAAGTACTCTATGGAGCATAGCATAATTTTTGTCCGTCATCTGATATACTTCAACAGAATCATCTACTGGTGGATCATTTGGGATTTTAGAAATTTCGCGTAGAAAGCTGGCAACTTTATAAATATTTCCAGTCAAGAAGTCGTTCAGAACAATCATGTACGTTTCTTTTGCTCCAAACAAAACATTGTTGGCAAGATTCTGTATAACCTTTGTAGCGATGAGAAATCCGCGACGCATTTCGCGCGATATCGATGCTGTGTTTTTTACTAGACCCTCCGTGTCAGGGGATACAATGGCGGGGCAAAAGAATCTTAAAAATATGAATGATCCAACTGCCGTATATTTTGCCTCTGGGAACCTTTCGCGTACCGACGTTAGTATGAAATGACAAATTTCACGAAATGATCTTGGTGCCTGGTCTACTGAATCACATATCGCATGTAAAAACATCTCTGTTGCATCGATTACATTCGACTTATTTTTGACTACATCCTCATCGGGTCCGATCTTGGATGGATCCAACTCAAAGCACTTGTTTTCACGAGGTCGCTCTGATAGTTTTTGAAATACTGGTAGAAGTACAGAGCGGACATATTCGGCACCATTGTTCTTTGCATATACGGACAGCAGACGAGTTCCTATACTTGTTTTTCTAAAAAGATCCGTTTCATTTTCTAATTGATAAGATTAGGGTGAGTATAAAACATTTAAAAGAATATCTTTCCTTTTCTTTTTACCTGTATTCTCAACCTCTTTTTCAATCACTGCCTTTAATAACACCATCGTCTTATTTCTTGAGGAAAAACAGGCAAGTAATACACTAGCAACGTCATCAATATCGGCGGATGGGCAAACATCGCATAAAGAAACAGCAATATTAAGATCAAGTTCAACCAGTGTCTATTTTTTTTTTTTGGATGAGATTGAGATAAATATATATTTATCTTTATAATACACTTACATCTATGAGCTTCTCATATCTATCTGTCATAACTGTTTCTGCTAGGGTTTCAAACTCTGTACCTTGATTTAAGATATTGGTTAAAACCTCCATAAAGGCAGATCTGGTACGTGTATCCTCATGGTAACCCATTGAAAAAGAGTATTTTAGCCCTGCATCAACATTTGCACTCAGCAAGTTGGAAAGAGCCAGAATTGTGTAATCCTTTAAGGGAGCAATATCAGTAGAAACATCTCCAGTCTAGATGAATAAATTTAGATGGCAAAAATAAAATAAAAAAATTAGCACACCACTATCTTAAGATTATGGCATACTTACCGATTTACTATAATAGTTACTACGACTTTGGGTACTGGACTCCATCTAATTACAATGGTTTAACATTATTTATATTACTATAGCAGTAAAGATCTCACCTCTGAAACACGACATCTATTAAGTAGTTTGAAGAAATACGTGAAGTATTTGTAGAATATTCGGCTTTTAACTACAAGAGCATCAGATTCATGGACTGCGTCGGATGGTTGCAGTGGGAGTTGATGTAAAAGAACTACGATAGTTTTCAAGCAAGCCAAGTCTAAATCATTTTGTAATTTTTCTGTATGAGTAGATTCATGATTTGATGAAAGACTTGCTGTTTCTGGTTTCTATTAATAGATTCGCTATGATTAATACAAAAGTTATTACTATACTATACTCTATTCTTAATAATTACCAAATAAAAATCACTTGTCCATTCTACAATAATCTCAAGTAGTTTATTTCGTAACTTAAACTCTTGTCTTAACGTAACCCTATCTTTCTTCGACATCAAAACCTCTACAAGCTGACACATTTTTATCTTGATTTTCATTGACGTCTGGTTTGTTCCAAGCTTGTTGAGATAGATCACACATTGGTTAATTAACGTGCTGAAGTCAACCGTAAATAAATTTTCTTTTGTATCGGTCAAACGGTTCAACACTAATTTTAGAACTGAAATGGCTTGCTCCACAAATAACGTATAGCGAGGTCCACAAATTGGATCGTTTGATTCTGCAGCAAAGCATTTCGTCAAAAAATTTTCAAGATGTCGGAACATAATGTGATATAATGCAGGAGAGAGATCGTTACCAAGAATCTCTCTAGCCCATTCTCGGACAAGTACATTATCGCTTGCAAGTAAATCAACCATGTCCATAACAAACTTATCAACCATAGTAGCCGATTCAATAGGTGCTGATATAAATCTATTGCTACCTGAAGTTGGTAATTCAGACGACCTTGCTCGATTCAACGGCGGGCTGGAGTTAGAAGAGTCATCATCAGTCATTAGACAAACTCCACCAAGTGCTGCAAGAAATCCTGCGTAGTTTTGCCATTCAGCAGATCTGTCATCATCCAAAAAATCAACACGATTAAGTAACATAATAGGAAGAGTTTGACGTGAAGAGTTGCTACGGAGTTTGTCATGCCAGGTTGAGCTGTTTCCCTTTTTACTGAACTCTAACAGTTCTTCTTTACCATCTTCGCTTAGACGGGCTATTACTGGGGTCATAAACTTCCATCTTTTCCATGCTTCTTCCCAAGCAGCAATCATTCCAGGGGAGCTATGATTGATTGAACGAAGCAGTCTACGGATTCGGCGCTGTTGCGATTTGCGACCAATGATAACACCAGAATGATTAGTTAGCTCCGTATAACAAGCTATATTCTCGACAATTGTGATAGAAGATGGTTGTTGATCATCCAATCTCTCGGTCAAATGAACCTCGGTGCATAGTAATCCGAAGCAATCAATTGATAATGTACAGACATCAGTATCCGATGAACATAAAAGGATGAGCAGGGCTACTTCCAAACCAATAGACGCCTGAAGTCTTTCTCTAGTATCGATACCTTGAGTTGCTACATCCCGATGTTGTTCAAGAAATTGATTCCTTAGGGAAAGTAGTCTTTTGAGTAAATCCAAAAGCTTCCTTAACCCACTATCTCGCTCTCTGCTATCCAAAAGTTGCTTTGCCAAAGTAAATAATACCTGAGACGATATTTTCCAGAAGGCGTCCATAAATTTATCGGATGTCCCCCATAGCATAATATAATCTGGAGCATGTAACTTGAACAAGCACTCAGCTGCTGCATCCTTTATTGAAGAATTGGAATCTCTCAAGCAATTCGTGATTGCAACCATAACAGCTGCATTTTGTGAAGATCTATCCATTTCATCTCCCTTTTCACAAAAAAACAAAAAGTAAGCCGTGGTATGCTAATAAAACGAACAATAACATATCTCTCCCATTACATACCATCACTGCAAGTTTTGGATCAATTTGATACAAACGTAGGACGTCTAAGATCAATTCGTAGCGCTCATTGGATAATGCTCGTGTATCCTTTTTGCCTTTTTTATCTGAAATCGAACTGTTTATCAAAGTTTTACGTTGGATTGAGCTCGAGCTAAGACTTGAGGTATCTGACCTATCTCTAATATCTCGACTAAAGAAATCTAAAAACAAATTTCGAATTCTACTGCAGAGTGGGGTGTACAAAGCTGATATAGAAGATACCCATGGTAACCTGTTATTCTCGGAAGCAATTTCAAAGGCAGCTTTGACAACACTCATTTTGAAAAGCGTTGGTGCGTTTCTATCAAAACAGGTAGGAATTATAGTACGGACAGTCTTGTTGGGATCAAGTCTAAACATTGCTACGATATAGTCTGCTATAAGGCATCGATGGTCAATGAACACGCCAATATTATTCGAGTGTTGTTCGTTGTCTACGACGCGGTGCTTGTCTAGTAGTTTTTCAGATAGCTCATTTTCGATATCAGGCACCAGTTCTCTATAAGCCTCCATACCATCTTTAGAAATATAGGTTGCAGCTCTACATAAATCAACGTAACAAATTGCTGCTAATTCTCCCATTTTATCTCCTTTCATTGCCTTACGTAAAGAGTTGAAAAACGCAGTCTATCATTGCACAAAAATGAACATCTATTCAACAAATTTAATTATTCTTTTTTACTAATAGTACCTTCTTATTCTGTACTCGATTTACTGCTAAAGATGATGTCAACATGATATCTGGACATAGTACAAGTAGCATTGTCTGTGCTGGCCAAAATATCGCTTTTCTTTTTGTTGTATCGGCTAACGAGTTAAAAATATCAAAAAGAATTTCTGGAGAACCGTCCATGCGTTTGTGATTGTGACACAGTAACGAAAATTCTGCTGTGTAATTTCCAATCCAGTTCCAAATAGCACGACGTAGCATCACTGCAATATAAACTTGTGCTGATTTTCTCAAATGTAGTGCTGAAGTACATAACTCTAATAAATATGTCCAATAAGTGAGTTACACCCAGTATAACTCTGGTTATTATGACTGCTCACTTACCTGTTAAAACCATGCCCAGTCTTTTCATATTCAATGACGCACATTCAAGCAACATAATATCACCTGTTTCTGGGTTTTCTTCTGTTGTGGTAGTTAAATATAGAATCCGGGATTTGATTTTTGCAAACGTAATATTCCAATTACTTGCACTGACATAGGCAACGACTCGACTAGCAGCCTTGTAAATGTCAACCATAATACCAGTAGGCACAAACTGCCCGTTTGAATTTGCGTACGTCTCTATTGATATTATACTTGTTGAGTGATTAGCCACAATACCATGGTTACGTTCTTCTAGGGTTCCCATCTGATATATAAATCTCGATGTGACATAGAGAATATGTTTCGCCAGATGGTCTTCCAGTCGTGGCGGGTCCTTTGGCACTGGTGGAATTCCGTCATTTGGTAACACAAGTTCTCGTGAAGCGTGGTTTGAAGTTGGATGCTTTGTTTGTGTAGTACCATTATTTTCGTCAGAGCTCGTTTGATGGTGCTTCCAATGGTGTTGCATACATGCTGACAGTATTCGAAGTAGAAATAATTGCGACTGTAGTAAATCGTATGATATTGAATCATCACTACGTGTTAAAGATGAACCCTTTTATTTCCATCAAGTCAGTGACGCTGATAATATCATGCCATAATTAAAAAAAATAAAAAAACACTTACCTTTGAAATACTTTCCAAGGCTGTCACAATAGTACTCGCTATAATTGAGAGTCTGTACTTTGATAGTTCAATTAAAGCGGCCACTGTTTTTATGAAACGAGTTTAATTATATTAATTTGTGTCAAGTGTTAGCATACAAAACGTACCACTAAGTTATAATAATATTGGAATCGCGAATAATAATAAAAGAATGTCTAGTGATTAGTCTAGTGAAACACTTAAAACAAAAAAAAAAGAGAAGAAAGGAAAAGTTACGTTTGTTGAATCAGAGGATCACTTTCTAAGGTATCAAATTGCGATCCGTTGTTAGTAGGAAGCTATAGTTTTATGTTAATGAGATCAGATTAAACGAAGGTGGGAATGTGACATTTCACTTACTCTGACAGTGATTCTATTAACTAAGCTTAGAATAAGCTTCGTGTCTGTGCTCATTTATACAGTAATAATAATAGTAATAGTAATAGTAATAGTTAATAGTGAAATAATACAATAATACAGTAATAATATTAATAATTTATAGTAATAGTAATAGTAAGAAGGGCATAGAGAAGTAAATGAGACACTGCTTTACGCTCAAGTAAGAAAAAGAGAGAGAATCATTGGCACCAGAAAAGGAAAACGTTCCACAGCTAGAAACCCAAACGTCAATGTCACTGTACTACGCCCAATGGTTTTTATGCGGAGCCAAAAATGTGAGATTTCGTCATCTTGCTTCTTCGCATTTGCAATGACTGGTGGAAATGAAATGCACTTTTAGTACCTTGCCTTTAGGTGCTAATGTTTAGAACGAGGGCCAATATATATTAAATGGTGCTTTTACCAAATTATCAATTATTATCTATGTAATGGATTACAAGGGTTGACATGTGCAATAGTTAAAATGACCACTTTATTATATCATACTATGAGTTGTTTTCCTTTTAGAATATATTTAATTCTTTGGATTTTTTTCTTGATCGAGAGTGTCACTTGTATTGTATTCTATCATGTTCGCTATTATAGAGTTTGGACGATGTATAATTTTTTTTTTATAAAACCAGAAGTATATTGTTTGAGCGAGATGAGCTACAACGTAAAAGTCTAAAACATCAAAAGTATAATGTACTATACTACCTGATAAGTATTTTCTTAACTGATACTCTGATTTTAAAGCATGAATCTTTTTAGTAGCACAAGAGTAGAGCATTAGTCACTGCTGATTGGTCCATATAATTTCATTGCATTGATTTCGTTTATTAACATTAAAGGGTTTCAGCAATATACATATATGTTGTTGCATCGGAATCTTAACTGGACATAGATCCACCACTTAATGATAATATTAACACACACAAACTATCAATCAAACTAAAAGTATTCAATAATGATAGCAATTGAACGAATGAGAATGAAACACTTGTAAATCATTTTGTTTTTGCTTAGTTTTCATAAGCCCCAAGACCAAGAATGACCACTTTCACTAGTCATTTTATAGTTAGCAAATATGAAGTACTCGGGTTAGATTTTTGCTATAAGCGAAGCAAAGTGATAAATAAGTATATATGAATCCATATTATTGAATTTTTATGGATTATGTCACCAATTACAAGCTAATATATCAGTTTAAAGGAAACAATATCACATAGACTGTAGTGTGATATCTATTCGACCTAGGAATGTCAGTATCATCATCAAATACCACCAAGACTTAAAAGAGAGAGAAAAAGGAAACTGCTTTTTTGTGAAATTAATATCTGTTTTCAAAGTTAATGGTGTTTAGGTAAACCAAGATAGCTAAATTTAGATGTTCAAACAAAAAAAAATTAAGGTTTGTTTTTTACGACATTTGCATTCCCACTCTACTTCGTCTACTGACTTTTATTTACCTATTTTCTGTTATTATTACTATCATTATTAAAACTTAACACACACCTCTATGTCGTAGTATCATAAACCATTTGATAACACTATGTTAATGAGAAAAGTTCTTTTTTTTAACTCGACTAAAACAAAAACTTAAACGAATCAATTCTGTTTTGTCTTACTTTAACCAAATCTTAACACAGAACACAGAACACAGAACACAGAACACAGTGTATATACCGATTTTGAATATGACTTCATTTTTTTTAAGAAATATCATTCATCATTATTTGAAAGTTATTTTCTTCAAAAATATAAGAAGGAGATACTGATAGATAAGGTGAATTTAAATATATTTTACGAAGAATAAATATGTATATATAAATCGGCAGTTTATTACATTTGATTTCTGTTTTTAATAACTCCAAGTAATACGAGCTTAGGAATCAAATCAATATGTAAATATTTATTAAAATAAATGCACCTCGTACATCGGGGTCAATAATGGTATGGATTTTTAAATTGATCTTTTCGCTCGTACATAATTCTAAATAATATATCTCCTTTTCTTTCTTTTTCTTTTCTCTTTACTCATAAACGCCAAAATCAACCTTGTTTATTTAAATTAATGGCAAGCTTGGGAGTTTCTGGTGGAGCTGATGGTGTGTGCAACACCGAGTTATGTCTTAAATTTGCTCAAGATATAAAGCATGACATGAATCTTAACATTGATCCATGTACCGATTTTTATCAATACTCATGTAAGAATAATAACCAATCAACAATATAACATAATGCAGTTAATTAATGGCACGCTTATAGGTGGTGGTTGGATTAGTGATTCACATATTCCTGATTCTGAATCAGGTAATAACTCTAAAACACTATTCTTCTAACTTGAAACTCTTACTAAAGACTAATATATAGGTGTTGGTACATTTTCTGATATGAGAAACGATAACCTAGACACATTAGGTGCAGTATTGAATGCAACATATGATGATTTACTACATAAATCGAAAGACACCAGCTCCTATGATCCAGAATTCGTTGGAAATGAAGAAGATAGCGATCGCGAAAATTTCGAAGCTTTAAAATCTTATTATGACTCTTGTATGAATGAAAATGTCATCGATGGTTTAGGTCCAACACCCATATTCAAAGATATTCTCAATTTGACGACTTTATTTAAGTACTCAACTTCTATGGATGATGAACCATTTGATATCAGAAAAATCACTCATTTCACTGATATCATCAAGCATTTGGCAGAGAATGGTGTACCAAGTATTATGTCAGTCAACATTGAGCCTGATGAGCGCCATCCTGAAATCAACAGTATCAGTTTAAGCCAACCGAGACTTGGTCTTCCCTCGAGAGAATACTTTAATCAAACAGAAATTTTGGATACATACAAAGAGGGCCTAAATAACGTTCTTAATGCAATTTATGGCGAAGAGACAGACGGTACTTCAACAAATGAATTCCGTTTGGAGAAACTCAAAGAAAACAACCTACCTACTCTGAACAAGGAGGTAATAGCACGTATGGTGGATCGATTTATTGCTTTCGAAAAAAAGTTGGCTGATATAACGCTACCAAAGTTTGTATAACTATCCATATAAATATTAAATACATAACAAGTTTTGATGGTTTATATTAACTGAAATACATTTCTATTATTATTATCATTTTAACAGAGAAGAGCTTCAGGATCCCATAGCAATGTATAACCCAAGCACTATCGATGAACTCGACAAAAAGTATCCATTAATAGGGTGGAATGATTACTTCCGCCATTTTATTCCTGATGATATTGCTATACCAGACAAAGTTATTGTTACAACGCCTCAGTACTTTTCTCGACTTTATGTCTGGCTCTCCAATGTCGATCACTCACTTGAAACAAAGTCGCTTTACGAATTCTTTTTCGTTAAGGCTACCCTATCCAAGGTTGATATGTTGGACAGCCATACAAGAGAACTTTATCGCGTTATGTACAGTAAAATCGGAAGCGGAACAACAGCCCCACCTTTACGTGTTCGTAATTGTATTGGCAACACAGCCGATTTGTTTGGACAAATGTTGGGACGTTATTTTGTCATGTTGAAATTTGGTGGAGAAAAACAACGCTTAAATGCCGGAAATATGATTGATAATATCAGAACAACATGGGCGAATAGATTAGACAAAATAGGTTGGCTCGATGATGTTACCCGCCAAAGGGCAATCGATAAGGTAAACAGTATCAATCACCAAGAAGCCTACAGCATCCATACTCCCGATGATCGTTCACCAAAAGCCTTGAAAGAATATTATGATGGTATTAAAATCGATGTTGGCAATTTTTATGAGAATCAGATGTCTGGACACAGCTGGTTTTTCAAGAAGGAGTGGAGTAGAGTCAGCCAACCTGTTGACAACACCAGATGGTACATGGACCCACAAGATGTGAATGCGTATTATTCACCAACATCAAATCAGGTAAAAATAAAAAGAAGATGAAACTCGGTCTTACTTGTGTAATTTATACTTACTTGGTTTATATTAAAAGGTCGTAGTTCCAGCAGGCATTCTACAGCCTCCCTTTTATGGAGATGGCTTGCCTGAATACCTCAATTACGGAGGTATTGGTGTTGTAATTGGTCATGAAATCACAGTACGATAATA
>VCJK01001747.1:101276-111414 GCA_024139485.1 Backusella psychrophila | reverse complement strand
TTTAAAAAAAAAAAAAAAAAAGTAAAATATCAAGTAAAGTGCTATTTCATTGACTGCTTTTTTGACTGCTTGGCATTGGTATCGGATGCGAGAGGTGAGAGACTCTCCAAAAGATCAGCGACGACGACGTGCTGTGGTTTGTCGCAACATTTGAGTCTTGTTGGTTGCTCGTACAGACCCGCTTTGGGGTTGGGGTTGAGGTTGGGGCTGTGTCTGTCGTGTACTTGACCCATTCGTATTTTGGAGGTGAAACTGAACTGACGAATTGTATGAAGACCACATTTGAAAGACTTTTTTCATTTGGTCGTTTTTCGTATTAATGTCCTTACAAGTTTTTAAATAGAATAATACTTAAACAAAAGTCAAGCTGGTTTGTTCTTTATATTCTTACTTCAAGTTTAGTGTTGAGTTCAGTTATTTTTTCATTCATTGATCTCTATTTTTATTATTATTATTATTACTACTATTATTATTATTCTACTACTTCAATCAAGTGAAGGCTTACAGCATTGCTAATTATTCTGTTCAATAAGGCAGTATGCTGTTGTTCATGTGGGTTCTCCATTTATTATGTTACAATCAAGAATAAATAAATAAAAAGAAAAAAAGGAGGATGAATATTTTTATTTTCAACCTCAAATATTTTAAATATTTTTTATGGCTAAAAGCTATCTATTTCAAGCAGAAAGCAATGTATATATATATACAAGTTGCCTATAAGGAAAAGTCATCTATTCCATTAAAGATAGTAACCGCTAGAACCTGGAGTTTAATGCCATGAATATGCATTGGAATTGACGCTTCCAGTTTCTAAAGAGATACGATAACGCATAGTGTCATCAATAAAAGTGAATTACATTTCATCAGTCTAAAATAATAGACAATAATGAAATCATTCAACACTATACAATGCTTCAAGTCATCTTGCTACTCATGAATAATAATAATAATAATAAAAGGAGATATAAGATACATTCAAACCAATTATTGTTTGAATACTTTGGTGATGGTCTTTAGAGTATCATTAAAAAAGTGAGGGGACTTTATTTATAATAATTATATTTTAATTGCAACACTCCATACTTGCTTTGAATAACCAAAACATTTCATTTGTGATACGTGTGCTGATGGTTTCTTTCTTCATGAGTAAGAGATGATAGTCGGTCACTGCTTTTTGCTCCTTGAATCCAAGTAATTCAGGCATCTGTTTTTTACATACAAAAAAAAAACAAGTGAGCAAAATATTATATATATATCAATAATAACTTACATTGTTAAAAATGGTTTGCACATCATATATATTATCACTGTAATATGTTACAAGAGTTGGGCATTGGAAATCGAAGCGATCCTTGCTCAAAGCCTGGATTAACTGGGCAAGGCGCTCTCTTTTCATTTTCCAGAATATACTATACAAATCGTTTAGTACAAGTAGATAAAGTTATAAATGCACTTACTCATCATGGCGTTCGCTTCGTGTCCTCTTTTCGGGAAGGGCAAAGGTGATTGCTTCCACTTCATTACATAGTTTTGGGAATAATTGGTTGGGGGAATCGACAAGCTTTGTAGTGACATCAATATCTTCAAAGAACGATTCATTTTTTTTTGAATTCTTCGTCTAAATCGAATTTATGTGAGAACCAATTGATTGAATCTGTAGAAGTTGGGTCGCATGAGATCAAATGGGTGTATGCGTGTTTTTTTTTGACTTGAGGCTGATAAATGTCTCTTTTGATGGAAATGTGCGCAAAGTTGTTGAAGGTTTCTTTTTTCCAAACATCGGCATTTAATTCCTCTTCGTTCTAATAAAACCAAAAAAGGTGAATACGACTCTCTATTTTCTTTTTTTTTACTTGGGATTATTTACCTTGTACACATTAAACTCTTTAGCCGATTATTCTGAATCAAGTGCCCATGAGGCTCTTTCAGTCATCATTTCAGGCATACGTTGTATTTGAGTTTTGTACAGGTTTTCAATTTTGAAAGTACTGTCTACATGGCTGTTGTATATGTTTTTTGGACCAGCGCAAGGTCTTACTTCTCTTTGAAATTGAGACATTTCGTTTTTCAATCGTGTGTCTTGAACGGGAGAGCCATGGCTTGATGTGTTCTTTAATGTACTTTTTGGCACGGACTTGCTTTCTCATGTGATCCTGAACCCTTTGGCTTCCAATGTCTGGATTCGCTTCTTCCATCAGCTCGTCATGCATTTCACAATTAATCATGTGGGTATTAAGCAATCCACCGATTATTTCCTCTTTCTGTAATGTCTTGGTTTGCCCCATCATTCTTTGATATGCCTCCTCTTCTAATCGTAATCTTTCAAGGTGCTCCTTTTCAAACTTTGCTTTTGCCTCTATTGCTTGTCTTGCCTTCTCGAGATTCACTTGTCCTTGTTTCATTAAGAACGCCTTGTTCTTCTTCTCTTCTTCTAAGCGCAATCTTTGTTGAAGCGCCTTCTTGCACCTTTGCTGCTCCTCTTTCTTCCGACGTTCTTTCTCGCGTTGCTCCCTCTCTCGACGCTCTTTCTCGCGTTGTTCCCTCTCTTTTCGTGCTTCTTCATGTTGTTGTGCTTCTCTTTCCGTCTTTGCTCGTTGTACCTCTGCAGCACGGTCGGTCTCCTTGTTTGCCTTCTTTTCATTGACCAATGCCTCCATTTTCGGTTGGTCATTTCTTGTGGCTACTCCCGTGGCATCTGCTGCTGCCTTCAATGTCTTGAGCTGAACTGTTCTACTTTGCTTCATCTAAAATAGAATAGAGTAAATCAGTTTAACGTTTTATCTTCTTTATTTTGGGAACGGCTGCGGCCTCTGTCTGCTTTTCTTCTGTCACCTCTATTCACACCTCTTCCTCCTCGTTGGTATGGAGCAAAGCCAATAAGGTTTCGTTGCGAGTTTGAAGGGCTGTGTAATCGGCTGTTGTCAAAGTTACTACTGCGGACTGCGTCCAAACCACGGCCGTGGCCTCGAGAATGAGTGTTTTGTCTTTGACTGAACATAAGAATAATAAGTAGAGTGTTTGATATAAATAAAGAGTAGATAAAAGCGGTGTAATAAAGGTAGCGATAAGAGCGGTGTAATCAAGGCCACTTGATAGTCGAGAGTTTTGCAATCTGTTTCCAAACTTACGGGTTTTTTCGCTTAGAAAGTACTTGGTTAGTATTCCAGATGGAGGTCTTGCTAGCTGACATTTTGAACTTATGCTTCCGGATACAAAATTGGAGAAAATCAAGGATAGTTACGAATGCGAACCAACTAGACTGCTTGTAACGACGTGTGCATGTGCTAGATTGAAGGAACTCGAGTTGGATCTATCTTATCTTTCTAATCCCAGACAAAACATTTACGCTGACATGACGAATATTCCAGCTTTAAAAAAACTCACTCTGAGTCGCGGTCACTTTAGAATACAAGACTGCGAGATATTGCATTCAAATTTACCAACCCTAGAGGTTTTTGAATTGAATTATGTACATCTAGGACCTGACGAACTACCAGCAAATATAACACCCGCTACTTCTGTTACTCAACTCATATTCGATTTTGAAGATGTCACCAACAAAACTCAATTTCCCAACTGGTTTAGTCATGAGGGGGAATATCAGTCCAGCAACGCCTGAAGAACTGCAGGACAGAGTTACCATAGAACTCAAATACAGCGCTAAAAAAGCTCAAATTTCGACTATTAAAAAGTGGTGAAATGTTCCAAAATAAAGATGATATTAAATATTCAATAAGAACAAAGATACTTTACATGTCACAATGTTTTGGAGTAATAGTAAGAATAAAAATTAGAATGACATTACTAAAATGATTGTCTCCAGCCAAAAAAGAACCTAGGCATGGGAACAAGTAAGGTTAAACATGAAAATAGTGTGCAGGTAAACTTCATCCTTTAGATGAAATAGACAATGAATAGACCAGGAACCACCTGTTATTCTCAGTAGCGGTTGAGTACTTGCCAAAAAAAACAGGTAATTGATATAAAAGACCGTCGACCACCATCCAATAGGATTTCTATTTTAGGAGTGGATCAAATTATTGCTTTGAGAAAGGAACTTGGCCGGAAAAATAAAATGAGGCTAAAGAAGCCTCATAGGAGTCTGTTGAGGGCCTCCTTGGAACGTTTTCAATATGTTGCGCCTTTACGGTAGACTCATCGACCTTTTATGACCCTCTGTCATGTTTATTACAGTTCACATACAACCCTTGAGGCTTAATGAGGGCCCTTAAGGCATAAAATGTTTGTTTTTCCAGTGTTTGTAATGGATGGCGGCCATCGCCGCGACATACTTTCATAACATATAATCTAATATCGTGTAGATTCTATTCATATAATTGGATAAAATGACATGGGTTTTCAATAATTGATCTTTTTTAAATTTGAAAATTGCATTTACATGACGAAAGAAAGTTCTTGGCTACTTGATAGATTTTGTTTTACCCGTAGGAGATCTGTCATTAAAACCCAGTCTTGTTTTAATTGACCGAACAGTCGGTCAAGATTTGTAATGTTACACTTTTAGATCAGCACCCTTTCTGGCAAATAAATTTCCTTTTTTCTTCCACAATTTTCTATCTTTTGTTTTTCTTTCTATCTTTAATTTTATAATGGATAATCTACCTTTTATTTCAAGACGTTCAACTGTATATGGAACCCATGCAGTTGTATCCAGCTCGTAAGTTGATTTGTTTAATAAAGATGATTTATTAAAAAAAATATACAAAAAGACAACCTTTAGCTACTCAGGCCGGTATTGAGGTCTTGAAAAAGGGGGGAAATGCAGCTGTAAGATAAAAAGCATAAATTTAAATTCTGTAAATTTTAACTTTTTTTTTTTGACATTCAAGGATGCAGCAGTAGCAGTAGCTGCTGCTCTTAATGTAGTTGGTAAAGTAAAATACGAAAAAACGATATACAAACCCTTTCTAAATTCATATTATCAAAAGAACCCGGATCAACTGGTATCGGAGGCGATGCATTCTGTTTATTTTACGATGCCAAAACTCGCTCAGTGAAAGGCATGAACGGTTCCGGAAGGTATGGACTGTATTCAATATCCA
This sequence comes from Backusella psychrophila, assembly GCA_024139485.1. Taxonomy (NCBI): domain Eukaryota; kingdom Fungi; phylum Mucoromycota; class Mucoromycetes; order Mucorales; family Backusellaceae; genus Backusella; species Backusella psychrophila. Next base: position 106,351 of record VCJK01001747.1, on the reverse strand, counting down.
AAATAGATGTACTTAAATAAAACAAAATAGAACACCTTCCGCTCTTACTTTTGATCATGTCCGTGAACTCAGCAAGATATCTGATCAAGCCTTGCCTGACAACAGTGTTCACTCGGTTACGGTGCCTGGTGCAGCTGCAGCCTGGGTAGACACTGTTGAGAACTTTGGTTCGGGGAAGCTTGATCTTCTTAGTATTCTCACGCCTGCGATTGACTTGGCCGAAAACGGGTAAAAGTAGCATATGAGAAAAAAAAAAGGAACAGAAAAATACTTAAAATAGAATTATAGATACCCTGTTTCACAAATATGCTCGCATGGGGTAATTTTTGATTTATTTTAGCATACATTAAGCTTTTTTTTTTTTATTAACTTTATCTTTATTAGTGGAAACTCCATGTTGATGCACTTTTAAAAGCAAACCCCAATGAAGAATGTGGTTGGTTAATTGATAATGAACGTGCCCCAGAAGAAGGTGAAATCATGCAAGTCCCAGCTTTGGCAGAGTAAGTTTCTTTATTCTTTTTAGAAAAAAGAATGTCCACTTATCCATGGAAACTAGAACATTCAAGACACTAGCAAAGGAAGGAAAAGATGGCTTTTACAAAGGTCGTATCGGTCAAGCCATTGTAGATGCAATCCAATCACGCGGTGGCGTCATGACATTGAAAGATCTTGAGGATCACACTACTGAATTTCTCACACCCATCTCTCTTGATTACCATGATTGGACCGTTTGGGAAATCCCACCCAATGGTCAAGGTATCACTACATTGATTGCTTTGGGTATCATTCAGGTCCTTGAGGAAAACCAGACCATTGATTTTAAAAAGCTCAAGCACAACTCTGCAGAATATCTTCATGTTGTGACAGAAGCTTTAAGAATTGCTTTTGCTGATACTAGATATTATGTTACTGATCCACAAGTTTCACACGTACCTGTCAAAGAGCTTTTAAGCAAGGTAATAGAAAAGACATGGAATGTAATGCCATAGCACTCAACATTATTTTATTTTTTTATCCTTAGGAATATCTTAGAGAAAGGGCCAAACTCTTTAATCCAAGCAAGAGAAATGATGAAATTAAAAAGGGCTATCCTGAAAAGGATAGTAACACTGTCTATTTCTCAGTCGTTGATGAAGAAGGAAATGCCTGTAGTTTTATTGTAAGTTTGCGTATGATTAGATTTATTTATACTCTACTAACTGTCACAATATATTACCAGAATTCAACCTATATGCACTTTGGTGTAAGTATATTTATCAACATGAAGGAAATCATGTAGATCCTAATTCAATTTAATATGTAGTCTCACATTGTTCCTACCAACACTGGTGTTGCTCTCCAAAATCGTGGCTGTAACTTTGTCTTGATTGAAGGACATCCTAACTGTATTGGCCCTCATAAGCGACCTTATCATACCATCATTCCTGGTATGATTACACGTAAAGACCATGATAAAAAGCATCATTTGGTATCCTCATTTGGAGGTAAGCTTATATTCATGATATCATTCCAAATGCCAACATAAACTTTAGTGATGGGTGGCTTTATGCAACCACAGGGACAAACTCAAGTCATCTTGAATATGAAGCACTACAACTCGAATCCACAACATGCGCTTGATTTACCCCGTCTTTGCATTGCTCCTCCCAAAGCCACTGAGCTCAAGAGTGCCAATGCCTACTCATTCTCAGAGGTGACCGAGTCTATTGTCTATGTAGAGGAAGGTATTAGCCAAGAAGAAGTCAAACAGCTTGAATCGATGGGACATGTCTGCTACCAGCTCAAGAACTGGCAGCGTTCCATGTTTGGCCGAGGTCAAATCATTAATTCAAGCGTGGATGAACGAACTGGAAAGCGTATGCTTGCTGCAGGAAGTGATCCTAGAGGCGATGGACACGCTTCTGGCTGGTGATATAATCTCACTTCCCCTCTTTTCTAATAAACCGCAAATAATATAAAACAAAAATAATCTTTTTTTTTAATGGATAAATTCTTCAGCTTTATTTTCTGGGTCATGAAAAAGTAATGGTAAAAAAGAGAGATAGTTGAGAAGACAATTTACTTCTTCTATAAAACCGAAAAGTTGTTTAGTCAATTTTATAAGCATATTCATTTCATTTTTTTTTTTTTACCTTGTTAGCCTCCTCCTCAGCCTTCTCACGGGCACGCTTCTCACGCTTACCGAGAGAACGCTTAGCAGAGCGAGCATAACGGAGCTTCATGTAAGCATTGACGTTCTTCTCTTCGGCAGTGATGGCACGGGCCTCAACAGCAGGAGCAGCTTGCTCAACAGGGAAGAGAGCAGTGCGGAGCTGGACGGCACCGGCAACTTCAGCAGCCTCAGAGTCACCCTTCTTGGGCTTACCGGCCTTGCGGGGGAAGACGATAAGCTTAGCCTTGTAGGCCTTCAAGCGCTGGACGTTGAGTTCAAGAGACTCGTTGGATTGGTTGCGACGACGGTGGTCAACAGCAACACCAATGGAGCGGGCTTCCTTGCGACGGATACCAGCTTCCTAAATAAAAACATGTTTTAGCTTTTTATATTTTACAACCGTATAGCTTTTCTATTTACCTTGAGTTCCTCAAGAGTGAAACCACGGCCAGATCTCAACTTCATGTTGTAGCGGAGAGTAGGGCAACGGACAGCAGGACGGAGGAGACCGTCAACAGGTCTGGGAGCGACCTTGGCAGCCTTTTGGACACGCGCGAGTCTTCTGGACTGCTTGCGACCGGCCTGATCGAACCAGGTCTTAACACGAAGGTCCCATTCTTTGCGGAAGTGCTGGTTAGGCAACTGGTTGTTGTGCTTCAAAACCATTGTCTATTCGTCAAAAGAGGGGGAAATTGTTTTTGAATGAATGGTTGTATAGAAGGGAATGTTAGCTCATTTGACTTGTAAAAAAAAATATTTATATATGAATGGTTGCATTCACATTGACATTGCCATTCAAACACGCACGCACACACATAAACGCAGACTCTATCCACAGTAACATAAAAAATCTATCAATTTCCTTGTAAAATCCGCATAATCATGTCTGGTGACCTTGATCCATCCATTTCAATTGTTCGTTACATCCTCTTCCATCTTTTTAAAACTGATTATCGTTCTATCCGAGCTGTTTATGTGCGTGTGTGATGCTTGTATAGATGTCATAGTTGAATGTGCCAAATACGTACGGATTACCAGAGAGGAGAAAAGAGAAAGACTGCACAAGGGACTTGTAATGAGAACCACCAAAAGCGTTTGATTTTTTTTGGTTCCCCGCTTGCTGTCAATGTCCGGATCGGACTATTTACACGGCCTATAATAGAGTATCACTGCTATTACTTTGCAAGTACCGTTTCCATGGTGATGGGCTTTGAAAAGATGTATATCGGCACAACAGCCATTGCCTTATCATTTGTAAAACAATCATGTAGATCACAACGAAGTTTTAATACAATAAAAGTAACATAAAGGGGGCTTGTTTTGTCATTTTTTTTTTTTTGGTAATAACTACTGAAAATGTTGGCCATAATATATTCATTTGGATGCCTCATTATGTTTTGTTTTTTTTGACCATGGTAGCAAAGTAAATTACCAGTGTTTATCATCAAGTCCTCCCATCTCTAAATGTTTTAAAATAATATACTCCCTATAAAAAAGTAATTAAACATGATTGATGTTGTTATCTTTCTCACCTTTGTTTATCTATCGATTTCTTCTACTTGGCCAATAGGGATCTTTCCATGACGAAAGATCTGTTTGCATAAATATCAGATCATATCAAGAGTGTCTTAACCCTAATTAGTAGTAGAGTCCCCTCCTCTTATTTTCTTACAAAAGTGTTGTATTTATTCCCTCTTTAGGCGAATGGCCAATAATAATTTGAACACATAAACTCTCACATTACCAATAACTTTAGGCGCTTATTTGCATGATAAATAAACATTTTATTTTCTCAAAGATAACGGGATGGTGTGATAATATATGACCTATAAAGCTTATAAAAGTGAATATAATCAATGAGTAGTAATAATACAATTTCAATAAATGTCATTTATCTAAAACAAGGTTGGATCGACGAAAGGACATGATGCAACATTTGTTAATATGAAATAAGCTTGCTGATCGGAGTTTTTTCATGACCCCAAGATGACATGTCTCTCACATCACTCGCATAAACGTATTTATAGCGTTTCCCTTGCTTTATTCTTTTTTTCTCATCTTATTCACTTATATTAACATACTATGTCTCGTATCTTTAAAATCGCAATTGATGGTCTTTGGGGTTCTGGAAGAAGTAATATGTCATTCCATTGTAAAAGTAGTGAATGGGTACTAACCATTCGCTTGCATAGGAACTACCGCTCAATTACTGGCCATCAGATTGAATTTTTGTTTTATTGATCATGATGCTATGGCAAAAGCAGTATGTATTTAACACTGGTATTTTTTTCTTTATCAAGATAACTCAGGGTTATTATTTTTTATATATAAAAGGTCGTGCTCAAGTGTCACGATTTTGGTGTAAAAATTGGAGAGGAAAGTTCTGCTGACAAGATAGCCGATATTGCCAAAAAGAGTGATATTCGATTCCCATCACTTGGCGAAGTTGAGCTAGATGGTCGCAACATCACTGAGGTCATTAAGCGAGGATTTGTCTTGAAAGATGTCAAGACAGTGATGTCTACTCCCGGTGTACGCGAGTCATTGATCCAGCAACAGAGAGTACTTGCCAATTGTAAAAAGACGGGTGCAGCCTATGAGGGGTTCATGATTGACGGTAAACAATACAGAGGTTCTATACTTTCGGGTCACGATATCTGTAGCCTTGTCCTACCAGAGGCTGATGTCAAGGTCTTTTTGAAGGCAGATTTTGACACCAGAGCGCAAAGGCTTTTTGAAAAGTACAGTCGTGATATGCACAGACCGTGCCAGAAAACCTTGGAGGACATTCAAAATGGGCTAAAGGAGCTAGATTCGGTTGAGTACAAAAAATATATTGCAGATGATTTAGTTACTATTGATACAACCCATATATCTACTGATGAACAAACACGACAAATCCAGAATTTAGTTTTAAGCA
>VCJK01001747.1:77285-88684 GCA_024139485.1 Backusella psychrophila | reverse complement strand
AAAAAAAAAGGACGAGCCCAAAAAAGCCTTATATTTATATACTTGAATCCTTCCTCGGAAGACATCATGCTGGGTTCTATTTTTAGATTATTGAAGGCTACATTCCTCGGTTTGGGGCGTATATATTTTTAGGTTTTGTATATTTTTATTTATGCGCTTAAAATTTTTATTTAACCAATTAAATTTCCTTGTCTTTAGTGTGCCACCAAGCTATCAAAAACAAGGGGTGTCTCCACTAGTCCCTTTTTTTTTATTAATTTCTTTTTTTTATTACCTTTTCTTTGTATTTTTGGATATAATAATACAGTTTTGTTAAAGTTAATTAGTAAAAATGAAATACCAATAGCATAGTATTCCAATATAGACATTTGATTGTGTAGCAAAGACCTTTTTGGTTTAAGACTCAACATTGAAAGTATAGCGAAGGAGAGAGAAGGGTTATAAACTTTGATAAGGAAATGGTGAGTTATGCCGCAACAGTCCTAAAAAAACACTCCTGATTACTAAAATCTAAATGAAATATAATTATTTTACTAGCAAGAAATATCTTTAACAGAAACTCAATAAAGTCGAATATAATATGAGATTAGGTAGATAATTTAGTGTTTGTAAGAACAGTTAATAACATCTAAAATATAAAGCTTTCAACTCTTAGTTGGTACAATTTATTATTGTAATAGTTTCTAGTGGCAAAGAGACAAATGGTAATACATGCGGGTATTTTTAAGCATATACTGGTCTATGTACTGTCCATCGTATTGTAAACTTGTACACAATTACATTTGAGTAAGATGCTAGTTTGTCTACCGATATCTATGGGTTGCCAGCTACACTTTACGTGATATTCTTGTTTTGAAAGCCAGAGTTTCTTTTCTCTATAAGTGTGCTGTTCGGTTGATTTTTGTAGTTATTTCTTGAAGGGACACCAATATTTAATAATCGTTATTTATTGAAAAAGAATATGTAAAAAAAAAAAAGAGTAATGATTGATTATTCATTTTCAACTGTAACTTTGTGAGTTCGCAAATCCAATGCAATCGATTCGGGTGGAGCATTTTCGTAAATGATACGATAAATGGCTGTCATCAAAGGAAAACTATAATTATGGTTTAGTCTTTTTCTTCTTTTTTTTTTGACAATAGACCAATTTGCGAGATATTTTTTAAAGGAATGGAACTTACGCTTGGGTCATGTTTCTTGCTGATAAGAAGTGATAGACTTCTTGGGACGTTGTCGTACCTTGAAGCTTCTGACCATTCAACATCTCCTTTTCAATTTCATCGATTGTCTTTTTTGATTTAATAAAAGCAGCTGCTACTTTTCTATTACGACCACCAGAACAAGTTGTAATAAGATCAGCCACACCGCATGACTCTATATATCAAGAGGTGAGTAAACATCTGGAGTTTGATTTTACCATTGTTATTTACCAAAGAAAGTCTCGGTATGTACACCACCAAAGAAAGTTTTACCAAATTTACGCATCTCCACCAGACCACGGCGAATAACGGCAGACTTTGTATTGTTACCATAACGAAGACCATCACAAATACCTGCACCAAGAGCAACAACATTTTTTAGTGCACCACAAACTTGGAGTCCTCTCATATCGGCGATAACATTAACATCAAAGTAGTCTGTATGAAACAGTTTTAAAAATATTTCTCCTTCTTTTTTATCTTTACAAGCTATAGTTGTCTCGCCAAATTGATCCTCGGCCACTTCACTGGCGATGTTTGCCCCACTGAGTGCTGCACAGTTAACTCCAAGAATCTTTTCGATTTCTTCAGAAAATAACAGTAGGTTATTGTTTTTGTAATCAAGACCTTTGATAAGAGAGATAGCCTTGCAGTCACGATCAATGACATTACGAAGATTTTCACACACTTTGTACACAAATTGATGTGGCAACACAAATACAACTACATTGGCTCCTCTTGCAGCTTCTTTGACGTCTGGAATGGCAACAACATTGTCGCCCAAATTAATACCAGGGAGATATCTATTCATCTCTTGTTACCAATAATAGAGGGGAACAGTGACTATATCCATTTACTTACTTTACGTTTTCGTGTTTTTCATTAATAATATCTGTCAAGTTTCTTCCATTAATTTTTTCTTGAAAAACCCACATTCGTACTTCACGTTCAAACAAGTCGGGGTGTCGAATGACATTCTGGGCACATACACGCGCAATGGCAGAACCCCTTTACTACAGCTGTTAGTTACATATAACATCATTTATAATCAATATCACTTACCAGTTACCAGAACCGATAATTGAAACACGTTGCTTTACCATATTACTGTTTATTTATTATTTTGCATGAATTAAAGAAGAAGAAAAAGGGAAAAACATTCATGTGGGGCTATTTTCATAAAGTCCGCAAAAAAAAGAGAGACACACCAATGTTTTGCTGCGTTTAAAATTATAATTTGGCCATATGATTGTGATGCTTCAGGCATAGAAACCATTACGACCTTTGCTTTCCTTTCCCACCCTTTAGATTGGTATTTAGTTTTGTGAAAAATGAATCACTGGAGTGGTAAATAGGTTGTTTTATAATGAATTCTGAAAGTGACTAGATTTATCAGATCTCAACGTCAATACCATCCATTCATGAAAACCTGTTATTATGATAATAATAACTAAATTATGACAAAACCTGTCCATATGTAATAGACTTGTTTTATAAACGCTAAACTTTTAAATTCAGAGTTTTTCTTTATTTGTAATATTTATTCGATCGTTTTTACATAATTTGCCATAGCAAGTACATTAATGAGCATTATGTATGTGCTTGACTAACGACTTCACCATTTTTACCGCAGACTTCGCGAATGTTTTGCTCAATAGCAGCACTGTAATCTCTTTCATTTTCGAGGAAAAGAACAGAACCAGAGACATGGTAGGAGGTAGAAACCTTTTTTAAATAAGAACCATCGATTTTTACACAGTTATCGGCAGAAGAGGCACTATCAAATACAGTGGTGTATTGCACAGCCTGGACAAAAGCAGCAGCAAAAACAGTAGAGATAATAAGAGATAATTTCATTATTGATATGTAGTGACAAAGAAAATAAAAGTTAATGGACATGAAGAAATCGAAAACGAATGGTATTTATACGTTTTCATCAAGGCGGAATATAAATAGCACATTGTAGCTGCTGGTGCACATGAAAAAGGCGCATATGGCTATTGGTGAAGCACTTTTTATCTCTGCTAATTTCACATTACAAGTATATATAATCTCTGTTTTGCTTGTTTGTTCGATATTATCATTGCTCCTTGAATTACTTTATAAATGTAATAATAAGCACCGTAAAGACCCAATCTTTTAAATGGATACTTCATTCCAAGTATCGATACTAAATTGGTTAAGTAGAAGAGATATAAATAGAAATAGAAAAAGACCCCTTTAAAAAAGGAAGTTGGAATATTGTTAGAAAGAAAAAAAGGGGGTTGACCGTGTGACCCCACAGTTAATGTCTTTAAAAATAAGATTGAAATGTCCAGAAAGAAGAAAAACTACCGAGGAAAGATGGAAATACTTGCAGCAATAGTTTTTTTTTTTACGTAAATGAAAAATCCAATGTTATTTGAAATATAACCCATTTTGCATTGTGAAGTCTTTTGGAACCGGAGATGTGAGTTTATGTCTACTTTTTTCTCATTCCCAAAAGAAATAGCACTACTACAAAATAAAAATAACCTGTTTCTTATTTGAGAGTCGTTATTACACTGCATTACTGTTATAAATATAAACATCAACTGTCAATTAAGGAAATATAGTATCTTAGAAAGTATGGTACACAACGGAGAGTGATAAATTAAAATAGAAATTACAGGCACTTGTTAAGCTTATTCATGCTGTTTTGGCAAATATATTGGTAGAATTATTACATCTATTTTTATACCAATAATAATAATAATGCTATAAAAGTACACGTACTAATACCCACTGGACAAAGAATTTTGTTTTGGAGAATATACAATAGAATATACTAATTACATGGATTATTTGTAATTTTTTCTTATACATTGGATAAGGTTCTCTCAAGCTTGTGTCACCGAAAAAATGAACTGAAGCTAAAGAGACCTCACAGGGTCTTGATAAGGGTCTTCTTTGAATGTTTGCTATATGTTGCTCCTTTAATAAGGTAAATTCACCAACATATCATAAACCTCAGCAAAGTTTATTGGAGATCATATTCATCTTTTGAGGCTGAATAAGGGCTATTAAGGAATAAACGTCATGTTTTTCCGATGGTCATAAGAATTAAACGTAAATTGAGGCTCCCCAGGATTAAAAGTAGTACAATTTCTGGATTTGATAGACGGGAAAGTATCTTTTTAAAAAAGTATCTTTTAAAGACCAAGAAGTAGTGACCGCCATAGTGTCTTTTTCCCAGGTTAATGAACTAGCATCAGGTTCAAAAGCGGTTGTCGTCGATCTATGGGTTTTTTACTTTCGTATAACCATGGTTTTCTCCCTCCAAGTTATTGGGCTACTAAAAGACTCAGAAATTATATTCATTAGTTTAACAGCAGGTGTAGTTTCGAAAGTAGTATTTTTTGAAATCCAAATACTGGGTAACTCCTGAAAGATGGTTGTTCTCGATGCATAATAGGATTTAATAGGATTCTCAATGTATATATAAAATATTTCCATTTAAATGTTCAAGCAAAGAGAGATGATATACTTGTTATTACTTAAGGGTAGTAGAATTAACATTAATAGAAAGTGGTGGACCAATTATGGAAATTGTGAAACGAGACTGAAGACATATGGATGCTACCATAAAACTAAATATAGCGCATAAATCCAACAATATAATATTACAGCTATTAGCTATTAAATAAAGGGGAATATATATATAACGTAAAAACAATGAACTAAAGTAGCCTTTTCATATTAACTTTTAGGACCTGTACGTAAATTTTATTGTCAAATTGAAGTGAATATTTATATTATCTTAATCAAGGTGCATCCAACCCATTTTCAAAGAATTTCAGATTTTACAACAAAGAAAAGTATCACATACTCTTTGGAGATATATCTCTGCCAGATGAACTATCTATATTTTGAAAGCGCTATCTTTCAAAGGAGAGATTGGAATAGATATTCTGGTGCTTTTACATCAGATCCTGAATCTCGAAACACTTTATATTAAAACGTCTTGGGTAATGCAGTTCATTATTATATAAAAATTCTATCTGATTTTTCATTTTGTGTAGAATAAGCAATCAATGGAAGCAATGAAATGTTCATTTGGCTATTCGAAAATGAAATATTGAAATTCCCATGATACCATTTGGAAAGATCCTGTCATTATTTCCCTTTTTAATTTTTATACACACTCAATGCCTCTAAAGGCACTCCTTTCCCAAGAAAGAAAAAAAAGAAAAAGAGCGGGACATCTTCTGCCAAAAATTACGAATTAAAATAAACGGCATCCCTTAATTATAATGTTTGTATTCAAGTGAAAACTTTATTAATCATTACCTTGATTGTCAATTCGTACATTTTACGGTACTTCCTATTTTTAGATATAACGTAATATATAGCTATAGCCACTGTCCCGAACAGAACAAAAAATCAATCCATTGCGATTTTTACATAATTTTCATTGTCTCAACTCTAAGCAATAATATATCAATCCGCATATGTTATTCAAATAAAATAACTGTTTTAAAATTAGAGCATTAGAAAGTCTTATCTAAATTTATCTTCATAGCTCAAGAGTTGAGCTCCGTCGTGTGAACCTGGTTTAACATTGATATTTACTTGATTAATTAGAAAATCATTATCAATATCATTTTTGAAAACTCCGTTTATCACACATCGGCGAAGAACACACATTTCCAAGTTGGACACTTTTTATAAATCTAAAAAACAAAAATCTGTACTTTATCTTTGCAAGTGATCTACTTGTACTACCATCTACTATGATTCTAAATGGCCCATGGAAATTAGTAAACGAGAATAACTTTATTGACCCTATCATTTGTGGCTAAACTGGTTATAGTGAGCCATCATCAATCAGAAAATATACAACATTGAGATTGTGCAAGAATGGCAATCGTATAGTAATTCTATTGGTAAAATAAAAATAGTGTAACGGGCTGTAAATGTTACACCTATATATATTTAACTGAGGTGTTTATGTAAATATTTTAACATATGAATATGTACATTTTTTTTTGGATATGTTTTGTTATTTAAAACATGATAGTTTTGATTGTTGTACCCAAGTAAATGACATTTGTATGTGTAAATGGTAGTGAAAGGCTGCTAAAACTAATATGATTTAGACTTGTTTTATAAGAGCTGGTGCTCAGTTCCACTAAAATTTCAAGGTTACATTCGACAAGATATTTCTCAGAATAACTGAGTAGCTGTGTACAGTGCACACACCATTTATATCAAAGCTTATTTTTACAATAAATAAATATATACTAACATGAATGTTGATTAAAAAAAAACTATAAATTAGCATGTGCCAATAATTGTATTTTTGAGCAAACTCTTCCTGCTATCCCATTAGTAAAAAATGTCTCTTCCAGATTTCATGACTGATCCTGATGCCGTCCTTAACGATAAGGAACATGAGTGGCGCTATAACCGCCTTCCTGATTATACCAAGGTCAATGCTGCTTTTGAAAAAGGTAAGTTTTTCTGTCCTATCTACAATGGTGTTCATTGACCTCTTGAGGTCAGTATTCTCATATATTTCTTATAGAAAAGACAATGAATCATGCTGAAGGCAGTCTCGAATGGTTGGTTTCTAACTTGGTCAAGGTAATTTTTGCTATAAGCGTCATTTTATGAATAGTTACTCAACTAGCTGTTAGAACTGGGAAAAGGAAATGTCTTATAAGCTTCGTGCTGATCAGATCCGCACAATTAACCACGAAAAGTACCGTTTTTCTGTTAACGGTCAGAAATGGCAAACCATTGATGAGATGCTCCAGGTAAAAGGCGGAAAAATGTCAATGGGAGTTTTTTTTCTGATAAAGGTTATTTTAGGTTGGTACCTACAATGCTCTTATTGGTGACTCTGAGCTTTATAAGGGAAGTGAGATGGATTTCAGCGAGTCTCACAAGCTCTTTAAGCGCGCCATGCGTACCTTTTCTTGGGAGGTCTTACAGGTTTACAGCGCTGGTCCTCCAACCATTGCTTTTAAGTGGCGGTAAGTAATAAAATTATATTCAAATGTACCAGCCATATTTATCATCTTTATCTTTAGTCATTGGGGCACTATGACCGGTGATTTGTCTGTTAACATTGGTAATGGTAAGAAGCTTGAGGCCCCTGCTTCCAATGAAGTTGTTGAAGCAATTGGTATCACTGTTGCTACCGTCAATGACAAATTCCAAATTGAAGAGGTAAGTAGATTGTCCTATAAAATGGTACTTTATTTAACTAACTTTTTTTTAAAAAAATAAAAACACAGCTCGAAACTTTCTATGATGCTAGTATCTTGATGAAACAATTGGCAAAAAACAGAAAGACTGAAGATGGAGAGCAGGCTTCTCCTTCAGCTGGAAAGTGTCCTTTTGCTTAACTAAAGCAACACATAATTCACCTTATTTATATTGTATAACCCAAACACCTAATATTTATGTTTAAAGTTATTTCTAATCATCGATAACAAAAATAATAAAGGAAATAAAAATGATTGATTTTCATTTGATTCTCTTTGCCAAGACAAAAAAAAAAAAGGATATCGAATTTTGCATCCTCACATGCTTATTTTTATTACATTGGAAATTAGGGGCCCTTAATTAATGGTAAAATTATTCTAACATATGTTAAGACTTTTTTTTTTTTCGGTTTTTGATTTTTATGATTTTCCTTCCAGATAACGATCTCTTTCACGTTGTGCAGGTGTCTTCTCTTCATCCATCCAAGGGATGCTTCCTCGGTTCTTTTGACCTTTTCGCATTGTACTAAAGAACGCACGTTTATTATGACTGGACTTTCCTATGCTGTCGTATGGCTCTGGGGTCGGTGTTGAAGATGGGGGTGATTGGGGTGTTGTGAAACCTGTCTCTTGAGGCGTGTCACCAAATTGTGCTACAGAAGGGCGTTTATGACTTCTTCCATTCCACGTTTTTGCATTTGCTGCATACCCTGCACTGATTCTTAGGGCTGTGGCTGTACTGTTGCCTCCACTGCTTTTTCGACTATGTCCTCTACTGCTCTCTGCACTGTTGTTGTTTGTGTTGGGCGAGGTAGAAAATCTGCTATTTGGGGATACCCTCCTTTCATCATAGGACGATTCCTGATATTTATTACTGCCATGTGGAGAATAATGAGATGATGTTACAGCGTTTTGGCGGATATTAATGGGTTCAGTAGGCATCTCGTTTGCAGGAACTACTGTGCGCACTGTGGATGAAGAAAAGGAAGCAGACGGTTCAGGACCTTGCTGGGGAATAAAACCATTTTCATCAGGCTTTAGTACTTGAGATGTTCTTTTGACTTGTTGGGTTAGCAATGATTTTGTCAATAGGGATTGACTTTGCTGGCGAGGTATAATTTTATTTCCAGAGCCGGCTAAAAATGGAGATGATTCTGACGTGGGTGATGCCAACACGCTGTCAGTGTCTGATGATATACTGAACATGGATCCACTCTCCTTCATGTTGTTAATCCATGTATCTTGAAGCATGCGACGAATATTGTGTACTTGACCGGAAGGTGGCTCTGCGTTTTGTTGAATTTCTGGCTCTTTTTCAACTTGTGCTGGAGTATCCACTATCTCATTAATTTCCTGCTTACTACTTGGTTGGTTTTCGACTGTATCTATATTTATTTCATTTTCCTCGTCGTCTGAAAGTGCATATTTGGTTGATGACTCAGAGGTTGTTAAGAAATTACTGGGTATAACTGGTCTCTCTTTATCAGCATTAACTGAAACTCGTATGCTTTTCTTGCGAGTAGAAGCATAAGGATCTGTATTTATATAAGCTGGAAGTTCCGATGGTTCTACTGCAGCAGGTACAGAATCAGTGCTCAATTCCATTTTTTGACTATCTTCCGGGGCCACTTTACTAGAATTGGCTGAAGAATAATCAAAGAGACCTTTAAGCGAACGATTTACACCATTTGTAGCATTAGCTCTAAGCGAACGAAGCGTATTTCTGCCCAGGGTGCTTCTTCTAAATGTATTATTTCCGGTAGGGTTATCTTCTTTTTTATCAGCATTGCTTCCAATGCTAAGCAGGCTACTGCCATTTGCTCTTGAAAGTGATCCGCCAAGCAGGCTACTGCCATTTGCTCTTGAAAGTGATCCGCCAAGCAGACTCGCGCTCGATCTTGATAAAGTACCGTTCAGTACATTATTTCCGCTGGATTTAGATAAGGTTCCATTCAGCACCAATACAGAAGAAGCGAGTGAAGCACGATACTGAGATGGTCCTGATTCGCTGCGAACACTTCCTGTCCCATCTTGAGTAATTATTTTCGTATCTGTAGCGGTTTGTGATTTTGGTGCATCCCACCATCCAGCAATTTCAAGGACGCTTGCTGCAGGGCCGTGACTAGCCCTATTTGATGTACTTTTCCCACTTACAGAGGCCATTTGTGGCGGTATAGCAAGTGCTTCGTCGTAAACAACACTTTGACGCACCATTCTTCTCATGGAGCCGGTTGTCAATGTGATGTGCTCTCCATTTGATCGCGGACCTCTAAAACTGGCGTAGCGCACTGATCCATGCTTTGTGGACGTTTTTTCACCAGCCAAGTCTTGTCCCTGAGAGATTTCTTGGTCCGCCGATCCTTCGTTGACGATCAAGGACATCGTTTTAGTCTTTTTGGAAGCTGTTCTTATGACTTTTTTAGCTGCGCGCACTGGCTCCTGCTGTGTATTAGGTGTCATTGGTGAATCCTCCTCCGGTTCTTCTATTTGAGGAAATGATGTCTGAAGGTTGAGCATTGCACGGCGACCTAACGTGCCAGTTTTAGAAGAATAATTGGTCACATTTTCCTCCGACTGTATTATAGTTTTGTTTGTAGATTCAGAAACAGGCTTGCTTTGATTCGTAGGTTCTTTACATTCAGGCGGTTGATATTCATATGAAGTCTTTGTTTGTGTCACCATCTCCCCTGAATTTTTTCTCTCGTCTTGTTGTAAAAATAAGTTTTGGGCAGGTGCCTTATTTTTTGATTTTTGTCGCCTAAGTGATTGACGTAACGTACTTTTTAGTGTGGCTGCTTTTTGTTGTAAAGTAGTTGCTGTATTAGCGTAAAAAGAAGGCATATCTAGGTCAATGGAAATAAAACCGCCGTCATGGCTTGTTTTCTCGTTTTTTTTGACAAACATATCATAAAAATCGTGTGTCTGTGAATTATTGAGTTCCATTTTATCAGAGAAAAAACAAGTCGAAGGGGGTGGCAGTGGCAGTGAAATTTTGATCTCCTGTGGAGGCTCAGGAGGAGATTGAAAATCATGCTGTGATTCGTCAGCCGTTGATGCGGGTTCATCCGTGATTTTATTGTTGTAACTCTTCTCCAAAGGAGGGGCTTCGTTTACAGCAACAGATACTGAATTTGCTGGGTTTATTACTTTCTTTTCATCGATTTTCTTGTTGGTCACTAGTGTTTGAAGCGATTCAACGGATGAAACTTTAGTGTCTGTCTTTTTTTTGTTTCGTCGATGTCGTACAAAGTATGCTGTAAATAAGACGCATACGATAACTAAAGCTACAATTACAACTATTGCCCATATTGGCACGCCTGCTTCATCCATCCTATGCAAAAGGGTAAATAAAAAGTTTATTTATAAATACATAAGATAAAAATAAGTTGTTTATATAAATAAGTAATATAAGTCCACTTGCAACTTACTTTGGGGGTTTAATATACAAAAAAGGGAATCAACAAATAAAGAGTGAAAGCGAAGAGAAGAGAAAAAAGAGAGAAAAGAGAAAAGAGAGAGAAAAAGAGAGATACAAGATGAAAATAAAACAAAATGTATGGTATACAGATTATCTCTAATTCAGCAGGGAACAGCTCGATACAAAACGGAGTTCTTTTTCTTAGTAAAGAAGGGGAATAGATCTTAGGTAAGTGGAGAAGGGAGTATAAAAACTGTAGTCTATTTTGATTTATAGATATCATAAAAGAAAATGCAGCAAGGAGTTGGGTAAAAATAGGAGAGACTACTTGACTGGTAAAATGTGTTTAGGAGGCAACAATGAACTTTTTTGATTATCACGAGATTTTATATGACTTGTCAACCACTAAGTAGGAGTTGGTCATTCATGGCCTCTTCTATTATGATTATATTAAATTAAAAATACTCATATAGTAAAGAAAAAAAAGAAAAGAAGCGAAGATCCTCACCAATAATTCAGGATTTCGGATTTTCTGGTGTCTTCCTTTGTTTT
>VCJK01001747.1:57236-71805 GCA_024139485.1 Backusella psychrophila | reverse complement strand
TTTTTTTTTTTTTTTTTTATAGAGCGGTGAGAGAGGTACTTCTTTTAAATCTGTTGGTAGTAATTTTTTTTTGTCACTTCCAGTTTCATTTTTTAGAAGATGGAAAGACTCTCTCTTCTTCTTCATTATCTCTAATATGAGCATTTTAATGAACTGAGCCTGTAATATCATTTTTTAAGCAAGTCAAGGTTTTACAACGTAATTAAATTTCAAAAAAATACCCCATAAAGACTTGGCCTTTGTCATGACTCAAAGGAGCCGAGCCTAGATCTTTTCAAGTCAATCACCTGCCAACGGCTATGGCGTTAGCTAATAATGCTCGCTGGCGCAAGAGTATTTGTCAGCTATAGCCAGCTTAACTATACTAGTTATGGAATAGAGCCGAGACACAATGCATAAAGAAGTTATCCAGTTTTTCTCTAGTTTTTGATTCTTTTTAACGGATTTTACCTGGTATATCGTGTTCATTTTTGGCTAAAAAAATGTTGTCGCAAAAGAAATATATAACACCTTGGAAAATTATTTATCATGCTTTATAGTATATCCTTTATGGTCAATTGGATGTTCGGATATCGAGATAGAAAAATAAAATGTATAAACATAGAAAGTGTAGTGAATGTTTTGAAAAATAAAATTTTGTTCCACCTTGTATTGCATGGCTCCTGTTTATTTTTTAATAATACACTTTCATTGTTTAAAATCCATTTGAATATACTGTTACTGGCAGTATTTACAGGTTTTTTACATAATGATTTACTCTTTATACTACATTATTACCTTCTCTCGTTCTCTATATTATGTATAAAACTCACCCCAACCAAGTAACGCTCTGCATGACACATGTACTTTAAAAGAGCCAAATGAATATAGTTGCATTGATCGGGAATCCAAATACGAATCATAATGGGTGTCTGTTCCAAGCTCCTGTCCAGCTGGTTGGTTGTGAAGATTAAGTTGGAGGAGATTTATAATCGATCTGGCGATGAAACTGTATTTATTCCATCAATGCACTTTTGTTTCCCTTTTTTTTTTTTCTTCTTTGCTTTTTTAATGTATAAAATATGCATATAATGATACCCGCAGATAAATGTCATTCATTAAGTAGCACCTCAGAAAAAAATCAACACATTGAACCCCCTCCTCAAGAAATTCCACCTTCCACCGCACAAATCGACATTGTACGTTACACATGGGAACGTCTTTCAGAGATCAGACTTCCAAATGACGATCCCAATGTCTCGTCTACACATGCCTTTGGTCTGGCCTTTTATGATGCTCTTTTCGAACTAGACCCTTCTCTAAGGTCGCTGTTTCCAAACATATTTCAACAAGCACGCGCACTTGCGGGTATGGTATCATGCATCGCTCGTATGCCAAGTGTGACAGGTGTGCAGCTATGTCGGTCTTCCTCGCTTCAGAGCGACTCGAGCAACATGACAATTCGTGAGATCAATGCACAAAAACGAAAGGAGTGCCAATCAAATGATTTCCGCGAATTGGTGACCTCGGCGTTACTAGATACGTCAAGCGATCAAGAAGAGACAAGCGAATGGCTATTGTACAAATTCCGGGAATTGGGCGCGCGTCACTATTTTTATTCTGTCCAACCTCATCAATTGAATCTGATTGGTCCCGCCATATTGCAGGCTATTCGAACCAGATTAGGTAAAGAGTTTTTGCCAGAGGTGGCAGAAGCATGGCAAGTGGTAAAGTGAATATGAGACCCTGTTAATAGTTTTTGTAAAGTAACCATTTGCAATAGGCGCATGCATATGCTTGTTTCCACATGAAAGTAGGGTTAGAAGCGCAGTGCAATTGGGAGCAAGGAAGAAACAAATCGGCAACGGATAAAATTACATCCAATCGAAACAACAAGAACTGTATCATTCAATAAATCAATTTACAATAGAAAATGTTGTTATTTTCTAGATATATGTGTATAGTTTTTTTACTTTATTTTTAAGTGTATATATGAAGGGGGGGGTTATGAAAAAGAGGGGTTTCATTTATTTATTCTCTTTGAATAATAATGGCAGAGGCAGCTCCACCACCGTTACAAACAGCAGCAGCACCGAATTCACCAGATTTCAAAAGGTGAGTCAAGGTGACAATGATACGGGAACCAGAAGAACTAGCATGACCAGGGGGTTAACACACATTCACTGTTTTTACTTTTTCTTATCAACTTACCCAATGGGGTGACCAAGAGCAACAGCACCACCAGCAACATTTACCTTGCTAGGGTCCAAGTTCATGAGCTATTTCAAAAAAAATAATTAAATATTCGAGTCCATCCTTTATACTGTATTTTTTTTTAAATATACCTTCTCATTAACACGAGCAACAACACTGAAAGCTTCATTCAATTCATATTTGCTAATATCATCATGGGTCAAACCAGCCTTCTCAAGGGCGATGGGAAGAGCCTTTGCAGGAGCAATGGTGAAATCGATGGGGGCAGTGGCAGCATCAGCATAAGAGACGATACGAGCCAAAGGCTTGACACCCAATTCCTCAGCCTTTTCACGAGACATCAATACCAAAGCAGAGGCACCATCGTTCAAGGTACTGGCATTGGCAGCTGTGACGGTACCATCCTTCTTGAAGACGGGACGAAGGGAGGTCACCTTTTCAAACTTGACGTTGGTGAATTCCTCATCGACCTTGATGACCTTGTCACCCTTCTTGGTCTTTAATGTGACGGGTGCAATTTCTTCATCAAAGACACCATTCTAATAATACCTTGAGTAAATCTACTCCCCTTCTCTCTTTTTTTCTTATGACATACCTCCCAAGCCTTAGCGGCACGCTTATAGGACTCAATGGCATGAGCATCCTGGTCTTCTCTTGAGATATTGTAGTTGGCGGCAGTGTTTTCGGCACAGCTACCCTAAAAACAATGACAAAGTGTGAATCATCCACACTTTCTTTACCCATTCTCATCACTTACCATATGGATGTTGTTGTAAGCATCCCAAAGACCATCCTTAATAATGGCATCATTAAGTTGTTGATGACCATAGACATTTCCACGTTGAGCGTAATAACTAAATCGGGATTTGAATAAAAATTTTTTGTCATCTTCATATGCCAAATCTACTTACGGGGCATTGGACATGCTTTCCATACCACCAGCAACCATGACATTGCGGTCGCCAGTCTTGATATTTTGAGCAGCCAACATGACAGCCTTCATACCGGAAGCACAGACCTTGTTGATGGTGGTGGCTTCGGTGGTTTCAGGACATCCGGCACCCAAAATGGCTTGACGGGCAGGGGATTGTCCCAAGTTGCCTTGAAGGACATTACCAATATAGGCTTCTTCAACATCTGTGGGCTTGATACCTTTTTTAAAAGTCATTGTCAGCTTTTTTATTCTATATCCCCCTCTTATCTCTCTACTTACCGGCTTTTTCAATAGCAGCTCTTGCGGCAATGGCACCGAGTTGAGTAGCAGGCAATGACTTTAAGGCACCGTTGAAACAACCAACGGGAGTTCTAACTGCACTTGCAATGACAACATCCTATGGGAAGGACATTTCGTTAAATTTATGAAAATAGCAACAAATATTATATATAAAAAAAGACTTTACGCGAGGGCTTTTGGCAGCAGTGGCAAAGGTACGAACGGTGAACTATAAAAAGAGACATATGAATAAAATGATGAATAAGATAAGCGACAAACTTTACAGTGCGAGGGGTGAAACGAGCAGCAGCGAACATTTTATTGAAAAAAGGGAAGAACAAAAAGTATTAGTAAAAGGGAAGAAAATCATTCTTCCTTTTATTTATTCAGCTTTATATTTCCCACGATCCAATTTATAAACGTTTTTGCGCTGCAAATAACGAAAATGGCCAACTGGTCGGAAACAAAAAATAAGTGATTTATAATATTGAATAGAAAATATTCTATTTTCAACCTTTGATGTACAATTCAAATCAAAACCTTTTTTCAACACTCCTTTTAATGCGTTGGGTTGGGGTTTGTTTTTTAAAAACCGGATTTTTATTAGTGTAAAGTAAGAAACAAGATACAGATTCATCATTTTAAGATTCAAATTGACAAGATCCATTTGGACGTGAGAAAATAACATCAAGTTTAAATAAACTGGTATATTTTAAATTTTTATGATTTGTGTAATCAACACTTTATATATCAATCAAATAATAGGCAGCATGAAAATATATGTATTCTAAAATGTAATTTTGCTTTTATTTTAATAATATTTTGAAAAAAGAAATGAACAATGAAATTAAAGTGATTAAGCCTCGGTAGAAAGAGGTTGAAGGACATCGAATGAACCAGTTCCGCCTTCAACAACACGACCAACAACAATACGGGATGAAGGTGAATCTAATGTATCGAAATCACCATGTCTATAATAAAAAATAAAAAAATAGATGAGTTTATCACATTCATATCACCTTGTTTAAATCACACTTACAATGTAGCCTCTGTTAAGAATTTACAAGTAGACTCGAAACTCATCTTCAAGAAGGGTGCAACGTTGGAGCCAATACCAATACGAGAGAATGGCTTGAAGCCACCTTCAAAGGTCATGTAATCTGCAATCAATGTCAAGTGACGACGATCGACCTTGATACCATAGACGCCAAACACACTTGCGATTTCCTTAATGATCGAGTTTCTGGCAGCTTCAACACCATAGGTTTGGAGAATGGCATAGATATCGTTGGTATCGATTTCATTGACATCAATCAAATCACTATATGGCCACATGCCTCTTAAATTGACACCTTCGGTTTGGAGACGTTTCTATAGAGGCTATGTTAGATTCTTCTTTCTTTTTTTTTTCATTCTATTTTATACCAAAACACTACTTACAGAAGTATCATTTTCGGTGGGATTAATGTATTCAAAGCATCTAGAGATACCCTTGACTTCATGCACAACAACTCTATCAGCAGACTTTTCAATCAAACCAACCATCAAAATCTTCTTTGTGTTTGATGGGAACTCCATATCAATCTCACAGAATGCACCATTATCTTCATCAAAGACAAATCGGGTTGTGTATCTACTGCTTTGTACGGCCTTTGATTCAATGTCACCATTAGAAGTCAACTTCTTGCGTGGGCTAGACTCTTCCTCCTCTTCTTCTTCCTCATCAGAGGATGGAGGATCATCTTCTTGAAGCATCTCAATATCGTCATCATCGGAATCGTCATAGGTGGCATGCTCCCTGTTCTTGTTGGCGGTGCTTGCCATCTTGGCATCATCTTCATCATTATCCGATACATCATGTCTTTGTGCGGCATCACCGATATTGTCATCGATATTACCTGATGCATCATTGCCCATCTTGTGTCCCTTGTTGATTTCTTCGGGTGCGCCCTTCTTGGAGCCCTTGATGTCCTTACGGATCAATTCTTCAAGGTCACGAATAAAGGTGGTACCAAGCACTTCCTTGACACGTTGAGGTGTGACGCGGTATTCTTGGCCATACTCGTCCTCGTCAAAGAGTTGGAGTCGGATAGAGTAGGTCTTGGAACGCATGTGGCTGTTCTTTGCGCTCTTGGTACTGACCTTTTCAGTGACACTGACGTTATCAATCAATTGGGCCATGGTCAAGCGAGAGGCGGTCTTGCAGAACTGGGCGGCCTTCTTGGCACTGACATCAGCACGAAGTGGGAGCAGCATGGTAGGGGTCTTGAGCTTACGAGCAGCCGTCATGATGATTTCACGAAGACGAGGAATACCCAATGTGACGTTGGCAGCACCATAACCGGCAAAATGGAAAGTGTTGAGGGTCATTTGGGTAGAGGGTTCACCCACAGACTGAGCAGCCAACAAACCAACAGATTCACCCGCATCGACCAAACTGTGAAGATATTTGAGGTGCATGAGTGCCTTGAATTTGTTTTTGGAAAGACTGGCATAGCGAGCATTGTTTTTGGAGACGCTACCATCCTTGTTGAAGGGCATGTCGTCAGGGTTATTGTCCATGTAGTCTTTCATGGCCAATGAGAAGCGCTCAGACACAACACCAAGATGTGTACCGGGGTTATAGACAGAAAGAGCAGGATCATACTTGTTGGGTTTCTTGAGAGCCTTTTTGGCATATTCCTCACCGTGTTTGATTTCCAAGGTTTCAAGTGCGGCCTTGGGCTGGTATTTCTGAGAGAGGGCTTCAAAGTTGTGGGCAGAGAAACTGAATTGGTTGAGGTATTTGGCCTTGATGACATCCAAGGAATCTTCACCATAGTGGAATTGTAAAACAGAGCCATCAGAATCACGGACAGTGTGATCATAATGGACACGGAGACCTTCAAGATGCTTGATCAAACAACGCTGGAGATAACCAGAACGAGATGTCTTGACAGCAGTATCAATCAAACCTTCACGACCAGCCATACAATGGAAATAGTATTCTTGAGGACGGATACCCGTCAAGAAACGACCTGTAACAAAACCACCAGCACGTGCACTTGTATCAAAGGGACGGAAAGAGGGCAACGAACGACCAGAGACCATAAGAGGCACACGACGACCTTCCAATTCCTGCTGACCCAAAAGACAAGAAATCTGAGTGGCATTGACGTTGGAACCCTTTGCACCAGAAACTGTCATCATTTGCATGTCGTTTTTGGGGAAGGGACGAACAAGACCGTTGGGAAGACAGGTCTGCGTAATGGCAGATGTCAACTTGTTGACCTTGGCCTTCATGGCATTATCCAAACCGGCCAACTTGTTATCATCACGAATGACTTCGTTCATACGTACACGGAACTCCTTGGCAAGCACCTCCTTATCGGCACTCTTTGCAGACTCGGCAAGACCCAAGAACTCCAAATGAGCCTCGTCACCCAAACCGGTGCTATCATCCAACAAATCACGACGCCACTTGTTACCTTGGTCGGTCAAGATCAAATCATCCATACGACAGGTGAAACCGTGGTGCTGGATAAACTTGATGAACAAACGACTGAGAATACTCAAAAGCATACCGGCAGATTCGGGACCGTAGATTTCATAAACAGAGTGGACCAAACCATAGGCGGTGGCACCAAATTGAGACTTATCCAAAATACCGTGGATCAAATAACCCTCAACAACAAGCACCTTGTCTTCTTCCGTGGCATTGGGACCCCAGAACTTGGCAGGCACCTTACTCTTGGAGGTCATGTTTAATTGAGCCTTACCCCAAGTCAAATTCAGAAGAATGGTAGAGATGACTTGCTTACCGGTCCAAAGAGGCTTGGGCTTGAAAATGGCAGGAGGCAAAAGCTGAATCTTGCCGCCACCGGTGCAATCAATCTCGGGACGCAAAGTACCATAGAGGAGCTGATGGTATTCATCCTTTGTAAAGAAAGTATCACGGTTAGTGACCCATACACCGGCATCGACGTTATCCTGAATCAAGCCACGAAGGGGATCACCACTGGTGGGTACAAGATACTGGTTATCGGTGTTTGCAATAAAGGCAGCTTCAGCACGGGCAATTTCATTTTGAGGGAAATGGATATTCATCTCATCACCATCGAAATCGGCATTATAAGTGTTACAGTTGGCATAATGCATACGAATGGTCTTTTCACCAGGAAGGATACGAGCCTTGTGGGCCATGATGGAAGGCTTGTGAAGTGTAGGCTGACGATTCAAAAGAAGCATATCACCATTACGAAGATGACGGAAGACCTTCTTGTTGATGGTCTGGGTACGTGTAGGATAAGGATTGTTACCGGTCTGTGCACTGTGACTACTCTGAGGGGCCAAAAGCGAGTTGGCAAGCGCAATACGGGACTCCACACTAAGATCGCCGAGGACATCCATGGTTTGATCTTCGTTTTGGACGTGAGTAGCACCAGGCCATTTTGAGGGACCATTGATAACGGCCTGTCTCATCTCCTTGATGTTGTGGGGAGTGACGGGTTCAGGATAGGTCAATTTGGTGGCAAACACAGGAGGAATACCGATTTCCGAAGTTTCGATGAATGGATCTGGGGAAATGACGGAACGGGCAGCATAATTGACACGCTTACCCATCATGTGCTTTCTAAACAAGCCTTCCTTCTTTTCCAATGCCTGGCGGATACCTTGAGGCAAGATCTTACCCTGGGCGACGGTGGTAGGGTTCTTTGTGGAATCAATGAAGGAATTGACGGCATGCTGAAGGTCAATGATGCTATCAACAAACATGTTGCGAAGACGAGACACCTTGTTTTTATCAACAGGCTCTTCTTCTGAAGCGGCTTGAAGATCATCCGAGAAATCACGGACAGCGTGACTTCCCTTGAGGATGGCAGCCAAGAGTTCGTTTTGAGCAGACTCGTAAAGCTGGTCACCCATGACGGAAGGAGGACGGAAGCGAGTAGGGGAAACAGCCAAAGTCTCAATAAAGAACATGTGATAGGTTGCTTTTTTAATGAAGGAAGGGACGTGAGGGTCGCGGGCACCATAAAGAAGTGTCGTGATTTCACCTTCCTTTTCAAACAAGGACTGGACATGCTTGCGCACTTCATAAGGCGTAATGAAGCGCTGACCATGTTTATCCACATTCTTGGGTGCATCGTCGTCATCTCCAATCATGTTTTTTTTGCGCTCCATATAAGCGCTTTCCTTTCTGGTCAAAGGCATCTGGAAAAACTTGGCTGCACCATCACGACGGATAGGAGGAGAGAAGTTTTCACAATTGAGACAACGCTTTTGGTGGATACACATCTTTATAAACTCAGTCATGACACGCTTGCGGGAATCGTTGATGACAGTGACCTTGTAGGTGTTTGCTGCATAACGACGGGCCTCGGTATTGGCCAAAGCCTCCTTTACATAATTATCAACGAATTCGATATATTCGTTGGCGTCGGAATACGACTGACTGGCTTCCTCGACTCTTTCTTCCATGGTCTCGTCCTCGTTGGCTCCTTTCTTTTCCTTTTTTTTGGCGACAAAAAGAATCTCATCCAAAGCTTGTGCCTCATTAATCATACCATGTTGTAATAATTTTAACTGAGCTGTCACTTTTTTCATCTATTTTCAAAGGATAAATATTAGGCATACAAAGATAGTATGTATTTATCTTTTACCTGATGTCTCGAGATACGAAAGTGGTGACAATACATACACTTTGCACGCACAACAGCATACAAGTTGTCAAAAAACATGGGGTTATAGGCAGGAATAGGGATTTCAATATGACCATAGTGACCAGGACAGTTGAAGTGGTCTTGCGAACAAGTAGCACAACTAGAAATAAACAAGTCAGCTTCTCTCTCTATCTCTCTCTCTCTCTCTCTCTCTCTCTCTCTCTATTTACATTTGAGTCTTTTGGTAAGGTCCTAAAGCAGGATCGTAAAGACCGCCTTTTGTGGGATGTCCCAAAGTGTCAAAAAGAACAGGGTTGACAATTTGCTTGACCGAAATCTTTCTAATTTCGGTAGGTTCATAGAAAGAAAAGGCAACAGAGCTAACCTCTGTACCAATAGGAACCGAAATGTTCATATTAGAAGAAGAAGTTGTTTCAAGGACAAAAGTAAAGAAAAAAAAACCTTAAAGCTGTCTTTCATTTTTTTTTTTTCTGCTTCTTTAGCTTTTTTCAAAAAAAAAAAAGATAGTCTCAACAAGCCACAAGCAACGGAGATTGTAATTTTAGCATTGATCTCTGTTTCTGGAGTGACAATGCAGAAGTAAATGTGTTTTTATTTATTTATTTATTTGAAACGTTGATGACAATGACATATTTCGCAGTTACTACTATTGTTATTATTTGTTATTATATTCTCGGTAGGATTGGCTCCGATGGTTTTTCGTTTACTTGTGTCCATATAAATGTTGGACATGACTCCCTAAACGAATTACATCAATAAAAAAAAAGAAGAATAGAGAACAAATAAAGCTTAGTAGATTGATCAATTCAAGATTTTTAACTTGTATTTATATTCATTGTCTGTAATTAAATGGACATAGTACATGTAAATATACCTTGATATATCCTAGTTGATGGGTTATAAAGCACCCTTTTAATAACATTGTCATTATGATACATGTAATATAATCTTATACATCATATTATATTGTATTATATTAGCATTCTTTTCTATTTACAAACTCAATAAAATATTGTTATTTTAGTCAAGTCAGTGGTGATTGATATGCGTGCATATGACTATATATATTTTTTGATTTTTTAAAATGGAAAGTGTTGTTAATTATATATTATTATAGAGAAAAAGTAAAAACATTATATAAATATAAATATAAACATATATATACAAGTACAATCATAATAGTGAATACACTTTATATTTAAATAGACATCTTTTTTGTAATAGTATATTCAATAAAGCAAAAAAACCCTCTCTTTTGCAACCCCCTTTTTTTATTATTAGTTTTATTCATCTTCTCCTTGTACTTTCTTTCCTACTTTTATTTTTCTCTTTTTACTCTTATTTATCTCAATTTGCTTATATTCCCTTTCTCTCTACATCCATTCTATATATCAATGGTCAATTCCCCACGCCTAAAGTTCTTCAATAATTTTAGAAGCAATAAAACCGCCAACAAAAAACAAGTGGCTGACGCGGGAAGTGTGCAGGGTTGGCTACTGAACGTGCATACCTACCGAGACGAGGCAAGTCGTTCCTCATCTGAAGCAGCCTACTTGGTTGATGGCGATAATAACTGGTATGAAAGTTGAAATAACAAGAGACGACTCAACTAACACCAATAATAAATATAGTATTTCCATAGCAACAAGCCCTAAAATGGGTTGTGCAAAATCCATCGTCTCTGAAGATAGTGTCAACCTTGAAGAATTGATCAATAATAACTTTACTACCGACATGGAGCAAGAGACTGATCTTCCTGATCTCGCAAACTTGAACTTGGATGACTCAAAAGACGACTTTTGGACTTTAGAAAAGGTATGGAAAACTAGGGAAAATTTAAAGTTGGTTTTAACCTACTTTTTTTTTTTTTAGGGAGAGATTGTTCAGTCTTTTGATCATGGTTTCCATGATTACTTGAAAGTAATTGTTATTAAAAAAGAAAAAATTCGAAGAATTGGTTATTTATCTCTTTTTTAGTCCCCCGAATTGGATTGGAGTCCAAATGAAGGTAAGCTTTTTATAAATAAAAAATAAAAAAAATAAAAATAAAAAGTCCCATGCATTTATAATCAATTTTATTTACAGTTTCAGGACCTTGTCGATCAGACAGTTTCAGCAGTGATGAAAACAGTTTGACATCAAATTCCACAATCTATGCCTCAGGCTATGCAAAATATGGCATGGTGCCCCTAGGCTATCCCTCTGAATCTGCCTCATCCACCTCTTCACGCTCCCATAGTCGACTCAGCAGCTACTCAGCAACTACAACCATCACTCAACACACTGTCATCCCCACTCCCTCTAAATCAAGGGAAAATAAGGACATTGCTATTCGTCCTACCTCGCCTCTTCTGCTTCCATCATCCTTACGTAAACCCTCACTCATAAAACAACGTGCATCGCATATTCCTTCACCAAAACAGGCGCCTGTTCCCAAGAAATCTACTTCATCTAGTTCATCTCCCTCATCAAAAACAGTAAAGCAAAACCAGGACAATCCACCAAACACAAAGAAACATTTTTCCCGTCCAAGTTCTCCCCTCAGTGCAGGGTACAACAAACAAAGTAGAATTGCTGTATCAAAGAGTCCTACCATCGAAAGACGATCGGGAATTCCATACAAAAGAATATCAACTCCAAAGAATGGCACTGGAATACCTCTGAGTCATACTTCGGGTACGGTAAAACGATTATAAAATAAATTAAAAAAATAAAAATAAAAAAAATATAAAGTTTATTTTACACAATGACAAATCGGTTGCCATTAATAATCAAAGTTTTTGATTAATCATTGGCCTGACCCCATAAATGTGTTGCTACTTTATACACTTTTTCTTTTTTTCTCCATATTTTTAAAATAAATTATCTTGTAAATCAAAGCATGGATGATTGGCTTGAAAATATATCTCATTCCAACAGGTTCTTTTATTTTCCAATTATTAAAAAAAATGATGTTTTGCCCGACTTTCCCGGATGTTCACCAAATTGGGAAATCCACGTCCTTTAACGACTGACGGCGATTAAAAAAATAGCAACAATAATAAGCTTTTCTTGTAGCATTTGTATTTCTGATCCTGAAGAAAAAAAAAAGAAAAAAAAATACAATGCATTATGAGAGTGAAACCAAAAATAAATAAATAAAAACAACATCAACTCGACTTGGCGCGGTACCTCGGGGGGAAAGAAGACAAGAGCGAAAAGTGAAGGGAGGAAAAAAGAAAATAATACTCCAAAAAAATGGTTCTTCTTCCGGTTGAGTCAAAAAGGAAATGGTTACGTGGCGATGAATGGTCTTTGGTTTACCACCCGCCACGATTTTTGAAAAAAAAAACAAAATTGTCAAAAAGTCAGCGGTTACTATGGCAACCCCCTTTTTTTGACTGCCGACTCTCAATTATAGGATATTTCAGTCAATGGCACAGTCGCTGTGTTACACAAAAATCACAAGCTGCACACACCGCTTTGATCGTTTTTTTTACTGTGCAAGTTGTTTACTTTTTACTACTTTATAAATACAGTAAGAATCAGCATGTTTCTAGCATTCGAATGGTGTAAAAACGGTTTTTGTACGGTTAAGTTCGCACAATGTTGATTTTTTTATGTGTAGTATAAAAGTTAAAAAAAAAAAATGAGTGACTGATTCAAATGAACTGCGGCACAATAGATGATTTCCTTATTTGGAATAGCCCCATAAATTTAAATATAAAAATTGGCCCTTTTTCCTGCGAATGAACATTATTTTTATCTCTTTTTCTCTCTTACTTTTTTTTTAAAAAATACAATCGCTGCCAAAAAATACTCACTCGCCTTACATGTCCAACTACAACACTATGTACCGCACTTTTCACCCAATGCACTTTGATCGCACCATTAATCGTGCACCCATGCATTCTGATCCTTCATTTCAACCTGAAGCTAATCAAAGCAACAATTATTATTTGCAACAAACTCAAGGCAGACTGTTGAACGTAGTAGAGAATAACAATGTTTCTCTTCCAGAGTTAACTACCTCACCTGCTTTCTCAGTAGCCTATTTCGACGATTCTGACTACAGCCCATTTAATGAGCTTGAAAACATGTTTTCGCCCGTCATGACAACGCAGCGATACCACCATACTACAAACGCTTTGATGAACGCCTATGATGATTCTGAATACATGTTTTCACCTCTCCAGAAAACACAACAAAACGAGCTTGCTGAAAGCACATTGATGTATCCTTATGATAATCTTGAATATGTGTTTCAGCCTGCCAAGATGCCGCAGCAGAATGAGCACGCTACAAACGTACCAATGGATTTATATGAGGAATTGTTACACAGCTACAATATGGTAGACGGTGAGTACGAACAAGACAACAAGGTGGACGATAACGAGTACACAAAGCAGGTTCAAGCTGTCTTGCTTGCTCAGTGGACTGGTACAAGCCAAGAAAAAATAGAAAGCCCCGCTGGTTATATTTCACAGGGCCCAGCTGTACCTTTTAATGGAGATCCACACCTTTTGGTCATTGATGAATCCAAAGTAGCAGAATTCAATCCAGTTTCCTCGCCAGAAAGTGAAGACCAAGACACCGAGTCCTTCTACGATGGTGAAAACCACACAAATGATCAAGGTAGCATGGTCGACTTGGCGTCCGAAGATGAAGATGAACAGTTCGATGAATGGTTCGATGGTGAAGGCAAGCAAGACGCACCCCGCGCAGAGTCTCATGATGATAAAATGGCCAATAAATTGTTTCCTCC
Organism: Backusella psychrophila; assembly: GCA_024139485.1. Classification (NCBI taxonomy): domain Eukaryota; kingdom Fungi; phylum Mucoromycota; class Mucoromycetes; order Mucorales; family Backusellaceae; genus Backusella; species Backusella psychrophila. The sequence goes on along the minus strand of VCJK01001747.1, from coordinate 57,992 downwards.
ATTGGACGGCCATGAAGACCCGCTATTTGAAATGTATGCAGACAACAACCCTGAAGTAAAACGTGCCTTTGGTTTGACCGACTCTCCGCTCTCTGTGCTCTCTAATGATTCTGACATGGGCTGCGATAGTGGCGACTTTATCGATGAACAGGCTGATCCTCAAGATGATGAATATGTACATGAACAAGAAGAACAAGAGTCTGTTGTTTCTGAGGATGAAGAGGAGGCTGTAGAAGACGATGCTGAACCTGCTTATGAAACAAAAAGAAAGCGTGCGGCCCCATCTGATGACGATGACTACAAGGAAGACAATGCTAAAAAGGCTGGTCCAAGCAAAAGAAGAAGAAAAACGGTGGTCAAGCAGCCCGCTTATGAAACAAGAAGAAAGCGCAAGGTCCCAACTGATGAAGATGACTACAAAGAAGAACCAGACAACGCTGAAAAGGCGGGCCCAAGCAAGAAAAGAAGAACAGGTAATGACAAACCATTTGAATGTCACCTCTGTGGTCATCGCTCAAAAAGAAGATTCAACTTGACTACGCACATGAAGACACACAATGAGAACCGAGTCCGAGAATTCCCCTGCACTGTTTGTGAAAAGGCCTTTGACAGAAGACACGATAGAGATCGGCACATTGCAACCGTCCATCAAGGCAGAAGGGCTTATACATGCGAGGAGTGCGATGCACAATTCAGCCGTGGTGATGCCCTCACAAGACACAAGGAAAAACACTCTGAGGACGATGTTGCTTAGAA
>VCJK01001747.1:31330-42247 GCA_024139485.1 Backusella psychrophila | reverse complement strand
ATTGGGTTTTTTTTTTTTTTTTTTTTTTGGCTCTCTTTATCAAAAATAGTAAATAAACCGTATAATATTAAATTGAAAAATTACAGTGTGCACGCACGTTCGACTTACCGAATGCGGACAAAAAAGATGATGTCTTTGAATGAATTGGCAAAATTGTGTTACAACCCTATTTTGTTTTCTATAAAAAATAGCCTTTTTCTTTCCTCTTACTTTACTCCACTTTCTTCATTATTTACCTTGTTCCTTTACCCTCTTTTACTTTCATTACACTCTTTTAAACCCTATTATTATTATTATTATTTAAGACCTATTATTTATTGATTTATATTTATTTTCTTGTATTTAAGTTATTCTCTGATTCAAAATGAATGGGTAAGTTTTGCTCTAACTTTTTTTTTTTTTAAGACATCATCATCATCGTAACATTGTTTTCCAATTCGATTTAAAAAAAATAGACTTCATCTCGATTTACATTCAAAGATTTTAATGGGATTGGCAGAAGTGCTTGCCGATTCCCGAGCAAAAGCTACCTCCAATGAAATTGAAAGACTAGTTGCAAAGTGTCCTGCTGTTCCTATTGTGGAAGGAACTGATATTCACACTAAAGAAACTGCTCCTGGTCTCGTTTCAATGGTAAATAAAAAGCCCGATCAATTAAAATTCTGTACCTTTATTAAAAAACTTTATTTTTTATTTTAGACTCGCAGAAGTCAACAAACAATTACTGCTTTGGTTCAATATGCAGTCAATGCAAAGCAGGAACGCCAATTAGAATTATTGCCACGTTTATTGTCTTATATGCGCCATTTGCCTGCCTTTAATTGGGAGCCTGTTGTCTTGAGCCAAGGTAAGTTTCATGTGTTATTGTTATTATGGTGACCTAATCTAAAAAACAACAACATGTGATGCATAAATAAAGGCCCTCCACCTTCCGATGCCATCACCTATAGCTTAGTGACAGGTCTCTTGGAGCTTGCAGACAAATGCCGTGACGAATATGAAAACGTTATTGATACCTTGTGGAAATATGCAGAGTGCATTATTCGTCTCATGCCCGAGAATGGTAAAAATCTTATAGATAAACAAGTGTAGCATAGACTTACCAATAACAACCAAACATAGTTGAATTCACTGTCACATTCATTCTTCCATCTTTGGCCGGTCTTTCCAGAGCCCTCCAACTTTCACCCTATCTTTATAGACCAAACCAATTATTAGCTTTGTGTAAAAACACTCAGCCCTTGATTCGCGATGATACCTTGGATATGGTTAGAATTTCCATCACCAGCTGTTTAAAGGATGCTGAAGGAACGGCCTATAGCCGTCGTGTTTTGGCCCGTTATTGGGAAGATGGAATTCCTCTCAGCTCCAATCGTATCATCCATGATCTTTTGATTATCTTCCGTAACGTCCAGGCTAGAGTACTTGCTCATGCAGAGCCAACATCTACAAGCCCCGTCACTGTCGCCTCTGAGGAGCTTCCAAAGGTGTATTTACCTCGTGACATTGAAGAGACCTGGGTTCAGCTCATGCAGGAACCTGCCAAGAATGTCCATCGTGCAAACAAATCGACAGAAAAGGACTTGTTGTTGAATAAGAGTCTTAAGCATGTTTATGCCATGTCTCTTGGTTATTATGAGGATATTCGTAAGTTTGCTGAAAAGAGCACTTCAGAAGGCAGAAAGTGGGCTCCTGATGCCTACATGCAGGAAATTATGGGTACCAGTTTGGTGAGTACAATCAAGGGAAAGAAAAATTAAAATAAGGTTATTAATACGGCCCATTTTTTTTTTTCGTGGGGGGATATATAGCATGTTGCTGCATTGAGTTCTGTTTATATGCATGAAGTTGACGATTCACTTTTGGATCATATTACTGAGTGCTTATTTAGCGTTCCTCATATCGCTGATTCTTGGGTCCATGTCGCTTCTTTGGATGCTGCTATTTTACTTGCTGTGAAGTATGTATAACTCACATATAATTCACTAGTATAATACTAACGTTTTTTTTTTTTTCCAGCTTCACTCACTTGAATCCCATCATGACCAACACTGTTTGTCGTTTCCTTGCTACTCCTTCTCCTGTGTTTGAACTTCAAACCGAAAAGAAGAAGGAAACTGTTAGCGTACAGCAACTTGCCATTGTTCGTCTTGCCCAGTGTGTTCAGGTATTTATAGATGCTTTTTAAATATATATATATATGACTAATGTACCTATAGACTAAACCTCAAGCACAAGTCTCTCAAGCTGCTATTTCTACCGTTTATGCTCTTTTGAATGAAATCACTAGATATACTGGTGATGAAAATGGCGTCGCCGATAAGCATCAATTGAACGGCAACTCTATTTCGGGTGCTCCTGCCTTGGAGCAATTGAACGAAAAGCAAAAACAACAAGTATGCGCCAATGTCTTGTCAGCTATTGTTGGCGTTGCAGTTTATTTGAAGGATGATCAGGTAAAAAAAAAAAGAAAAAACTTATATATATAACAATAAACTAATTATTGTGAGTATAGATCATTTCTCAAGCATTCTCCATGTTGGCTCTTCGTCGTAAGATGCTTTCACCTGGTGCCACCGCCTCATTGACCATGAAGTTGGTTGATCTTGCATTGGTGAGCCCTCCTGAAGTGTTCTCTGATATTGTTGGTTTACTCTCCACTTTAAGCCGTGAAGGTCTTCAAACTGAAAATAAGCTTCTCGATACTTCGGTATGTATTTCATTTAACAAAACTTTCTACAAGTCATTTAACTTTGTATTATAGATTATTGATGCCCAATTTAGCCTTGCTAAACGTTTACAAGAGAAGCCCGATTACTACCCTCTCTATCTTAACAATCTTTTGAGTCTTTTCATTGAAAATGGTAATACCATTCAACGCTCCATGACCAAGCACAAGAGAGAAAACGAGTATCCTTTGGCATCCAAATTGGGCAAGCTTCTTCCAGTATTGGGTGCTCTTTTGGATCACGAAGAATTCAACCCTCACTTACAACCTAGCCAAGAAACCGTTTCCTTGTTCCGTAATTTCTGGTTCCACTGTGTTCTCTTTGGTTTTGTCACCGAGTCCATGTGGATCCGTGAATGGCACCCTGCCATGTTATTGATTTCAAAAAAGACACCTGTACTTGTTATTGAGAGCAATACCACCTATCTCGAAAGCGACTTGGAACACAACTCTGTTTTGCGTAACAGCAGTGCTGCCGATCATGGTTTGAGTCCAATGAGACAGAAACTTACCAATTTCTTGCCAAACCTTTCTTATGATATCAAGAATTTCTCGTTTGCCCAAATTGTATTTGCATTGAGTGTCTATCATGTTGAAATGATGCGTAGTCGTGTTGGTGACTGTTCTTATATCCTTCGTTACTTTATGAATGATGGTGTTAGCTCAAGCTCACTTGGTAACTGTTTGGAAACCATTGCTGAACGTGTTACCCAGGCCTTTATCAAGGATTGCTCTATCAAGGCAATGAACCAAAATCTCGATGCAAACTTGCGTACACAAACTTCCACTTTACTCGAGCTTTGCTGTCATAAGCGCAAGAAGGTACATCAGTTGGCTGTTAAAACCGTTGATCGTATTGTTTCTTCTTTCCCTCAGGTTTTTACAGATACTTCTTTGGTTACTTTGTTACTTGAATTGGTTCAACTTGCTTGGCTCAGTTGTGAAGCTGAATATCGTGATGAGGTAATTAATAATAACAATAGTGCTTTGTATATCTTGCTAATGACCATTTTAAACAGTATTCTCCTGTATTCCAATTTACTTCGGATCGTATTGGTGTTACCATTGAATTGGGTGACTCTTATGCCTACCGTAAGGAACTTTGTACCAAGGTATTTGAAAGCGCTCGCAAGTGGCTCCATATTGCTCTTACACGTGCTCCCCTCGAAGTCCCTGGTTTGTTGCAGGAATACTTGGCAGAGTTTAATAGATACCCTGCAGGTGGTATGTCTGATGTTGCTCATATGGGTCGTGCTTTGGCTCTTGAAATTGGTAAAGCCACTTCAAAGAATGAATTATCTATTGGTAAGATAAAAAAAAAAAGGTTCAATAAGTGTAAATTTTCACTAACCATTTTCGAATTTGATGTATAGATTTCGTACCAAAGGTTTCTGCTATTCACCCTGATGATTCATCCAACTTTATCAGTGGCTTCCGTTCCCGTCAATTCTACTCTGGTGAAATCAGTGGTATTGAATACCTTCTTACCTTACGTAACCAAGAAGATAGTAGCTTGGCAGACCAGGTTCCATTTGTTCTTGACGCCCTTCGTACTCTTTATAATGATATTAATGACAAGAAGGATGTCACTGTTGAACGTCTCTATCGTGTCATGCATCGTTCTGCTGGATATGCCATTTCTTTACCAAAGGTAAACGCCGACATTATTCGTTATCTTGTTCACATCCCCATCACCATGTTCACACCAGAGTCCTTGGATATTGCCACCTCTGTCTGGAACTGGATGTTGGTTGAAAGACCTGGTATTGAAAACAAATTGATGGTCGAGATGATGAGTATGTGGAATTGGGCTCAGCGCCATAGAAAGGGTTTGTTCTCACCTGTCTTGAAGTAAGTTTTTAAAAGTGTTTATCAAAACGTCCATATTAAACTAAAATAAAACATCAATAGTGCCAATCATCCATTTGTTAGCAAGATGACCTATGCTCCTTCTGATAAGGCCATCCGTGATAGTAACCACAAGATTGCCACCTTTTTGTTTACCCCTCACATCACTTGGACCAAGTTCTTAAGCAGTCGCTTCTACACCATTCGTCATCGTAGCAAGCATCTTGTCAACATGTTTATCCGTATGTTGCAGGACTCTTTCCAAAACTCTCATTTGATGAGTACTCACTCCTTGGCACGTTATGCCCGCTTCTCGCTCTTGCGCTTGGGTCTTAAGATTCTTCAATCTGCTCGTTTGGAAGCCCTTGCCGAGTACAAGTTTAGATCCTTGGTCTATGATGCCGCCTTTGATTGGTTCTCTCAATCACCCAAGTGGCACTATGGTGCTCGCAAGAGTATGGCTTTGATGGAGCATAAGCTTATGCACGAGTTTTATAATGCCGTGATGGCCGACTCTCCTTCTCTTAGCTATTTGGTTACCTGTAATACAATCAAGAGCGCTGATCCAAAGATTGTTTCTGGTCATTACATGTTCTTGAAGGGTAAGAAAAGAAAAAAGAAAAAAAAGTCATCGTCATCATTTTAATCAATTTTTTTTTTCAAATAGATAAAACCAAGGATGATGTTGTGAAGCAGCATAAGAGTGCTCAGAAGCTTATGTTGTTGTTTATTGAAAGCGAATTATCTAAGCTCTCTGTTTGGTGTAATCCTCTTAATACCAATGCTACTGGTATCCCTATCAACTTTAGTGGTAATACCGAGAAGTCAATGGTGACTGATGTAAGAATTTTTTTGTTCAACTACATATTTTATGGGAAATATTTATGATTTTTTTTTCTAGGAATCTTGGAAGGAGATGATCCGCTTTGCTTGGAGTATTTCACCCAAGTTGGCAGTACAGATGCATGAACGCTTTATTCAACAGCCTGTTGTCCACCGTGAGCTCCATCGCTTGATTGCCAATAACTCGTTGGATGTTGTTGATGTTCCTGAAGCATTGGTGATTCTTTTGGGTGAAGGTATTGCCCCTTCTGCCAAATTGGATCTCAAGTATCTCCAGTACTGGGCACCTGTACCTGCTATCACAGCCGCCAACTACTTTATGCCAACCTATGGCAAGCATCCTCTCTTGCTCCAGTATGCCATGCGTAGTTTAGAGTACTACCCTGTTGATACTGTCTTCTTTTACGTACCTCAGATTGTCCAGGCCTTACGTTATGATGACTTGGGTTATATTGAAAAGTACATTTTGGAAGCTGCCAAGACATCTCAGCTCTTTGCCCATCAAATTATCTGGAACATGCAGGCCAATTTCTTTGTTGATGCAGATAAGGAATGTGTCAAACCTGATGCATTAAAACCTACCTTGGAAAAGATCATTGACGGTATGGTTGCATCCTTCACAGGTGAAGATCGCGCCTTTTATGAACGTGAGTTCAAGTTCTTTGGTGAAGTCACTGCTATCTCTGGTTACCTCAAGGAATACATCAAGCATGGTCAAAACGAAAAGAAGCCTTTGCAAAAGAAGCGTTTGGATGAGGAAATGGCCAAAATCAAGGTTGATGTTGGTGTCTATCTTCCAAGTAACCCTGATGGTCATGTGGTTGATATCAACCGTACCTCTGGTCGCCCTCTTCAAAGTCACGCCAAGGCTCCCTTCATGGCTTCCTTCATGATTGAAAAGGAAGAAGTGGATGCTGATGCCATGAGCAAGGCCTTGATGAACGGCGGTGTTGATGAGCTCGAGATCCATAAGCGTTCTGTTCAGTTGTGGCAGGGTGCTATCTTTAAGGTCGGTGATGATTGTCGTCAAGATGTATTGGCTCTTCAGTTGATTGCCGTCTTCAAGAACATCTTTACAAACATCGGTCTTGATTTGTATGTCTTCCCTTATCGTGTCGTTGCCACTGCTCCCGGTCGCGGTGTGATTGATGTTATTCCTCGTTCCATTTCTCGTGATCAGCTTGGTCGTGAAAAGGTCAACAGTCTTTATGATTACTTTGTTGCCAAGTATGGTGGCCCTGAATCCATCAAGTTCCAGCAAGCTAGAATCAACTTTGTTCAGAGTGTTGCTGCTTACTCTGTCATCTCTTACTTGCTTCAGTTTAAGGATAGACACAACGGTAACATTATGTTGGACGATGATGGTCACATTATCCATATCGGTAAGTTGTAAAAATAGATATATATATATATATATATTGATTTGTTGATTTTAACTTTATTATTATCATTTGTAGATTTTGGTTTTATCTTTGATATTGCTCCAGGTGGAATTACCTTTGAGAGCTCACCTTTCAAATTGACCACCGAGATGATTCAAGTGATGGGTGGCGGCTCCGAAGAACAAGCCTTTAAGCAATTCTCAGAGTTAGTCATCAAGGCCTACTTGGCCACACGTCCTTACGCCGAGATGATCATGCAGTTGGTTACCCTCATGCTCCAATCCGGCCTTCCTTGTTTCAAGGGAGAGACCATCAAGCGTATGCGTACTCGCTTCCAAGTTGATAGATCTGATAGACAAGCTGCTGATTTCATGTTGCTCCGTATTAAGGATTCATTCGCCAACCAACGTACTGTCTTGTACGATTACTTCCAGAAATTAACTAATGGTATTCCATACTAAACACATTATTTTGAAATCAAAAAGCCAAATAAACCAAAAAGCACACATAATCAAATCAAACCATATACACACTTTTAGAATAGTCGTTATAATTATATTTGTAAAGAATGACCTATTCAGTTTTTGAAATTAAGCCGAAAAACTGACAGAACATCACCACTGTTTATTTTCAATTTTTTTTTGTTGGACTAAAAAAAAGGAATTTACTTGCGAGCCTTCTGGGACAAGTAGTCGGTGAATTCCTGGTAAGGACCCTTGGAGAATTCGGTCTCTTCCCAGAGATCAGGAGTCAAGAAAGCGTAGGTGTTACCAATGGCAGCGAAGAGGGCCTTGACAGTGTTACCGAGGGTACGGGTAGAACCACTGGAGGCGGTGTAACAATCTTCAATACCGGCCAATTGGAGGACTCTCTTGGCGGCCATGGAGGCAACCAAACCAGTACCTCTGGGGGCAGGGATCAATCTGGTCAAGACGGAACCACAGCGACCAGTGACCTTGCAAGGAACAGTATGGGGAGAACCAAGGTTGGTACCCCAGTAACCGCGACGGACAGGAATGATGGCAAGCTTGGCGAGGATAATAGCACCACGGATAGCGGTAGCAACTTCCTTGGAGCACTTGACACCCAAACCAACATGACCGTTTTCATCACCAATGACAACAAAGGCCTTGAAACGAGTACGCTGACCAGCAGTAGTCTGCTTCTGGACAGGCATGATCTTCATGACTTCATCCTTAAGCTTAGGAAGGAAGTTATCAATGATCTGGTACTCCTTGATGGGGAGGGAGAACAAGTAGATCTCTTCAATAGACTTGATCTTGTCAGCCTTGACAAGGCGACCGAGTTTGGTAACAGGAACCCATTCGTTCTTTTCTTCACCACGACGTCCGCGTCCGCGTCCGCGACCACCGCGACCACCACGATCACCACGTCCACGTCCAAAACCACCACGTCCTATTTATATTATCATTGAATAAGTAAAACTGTCATTTTTTTTTAATTTTTAATTTTTATTACATACCACGAGAAGCACCGGCCGTTGCAGAGTCAGCCATACTATAGTACCAAAAAAAAATAAAAATAAAGTTGGTTTAGTTATCTATCCATCCTTGATCATCCATCAAAGTCATTTTCGATGTCTTTTCTGCGATTATCTCTTGTTCTTTCAATGTATGGATACCTACTTTAATAATATATATTAGAAGAAAGAACTAATCCATACATCAATTACTACCACCATATAGAGGCTAATTTCTGTTCACGTGCTGTCCCTTTAAATCCGGCCCGGATTGTATCTGACTTGTAAAATTTTACAAAAAGGCCGACATTAAATTTTGATGAAGTCGTAACCTTACATCCTATGGATATTTTGTTAAACTATGTCTATAAGTTGAAAGTAAAAAGAAAATAAAAGAAGGGGATTTGGTTAATTTCAAGTCAAATGTGGTTACTAAACCCGTTAAAGAAGATCCATTACTGGTAATGCTCATTATAATGTGACCAACAATACTACACTTCATAATACGACCCCGAGAGATCGAAAAGCTATACCAGAGCCGATTATTCAAATAAAATTACTAAATAAGATATTCATGCATAGCCCTCCATAGTAATGAGAGAAATATATCAGGTTTACTATACTAAAATCTAAAGTACTCAGGTATAATATGCTCTGTTGGAGAAGCAATTAATAAACATAAAATATTAGTCTTTCTAGAACGGGAAAGCCATACCTTAGAGCTACTAAGCACTGGAGGGTTGATGGAAAATGACATTGTTATTACCTTTATTGATTTTTTTTTTCCCAAGAACGATTCATTTTTATTGAGCGAGTAAAATAAATCACTTGTTGGGTAGAAAAACCAAGGTAGTTTGATACAGGAACGAGCGACCCATACGCTTGATACAGGTCTCCGAGTATTAAAAGAATGAAGGAAGTATATATTTCAGTTCCCATTCATTGAATTTTGGCTTTGACTGTCAATAATACCATTTCTACTTGGTAATTTCAAACTCTACCTCTAAACAACCACAATGAGCACTCGATGTTTCATCTGTCATTTTTTAGTAAAACATCTGACTTAGTGCTAACACTGTATTCCTTTTCAGATTAGTTTAATGTACCAGCTAAAAATGTTTACAATTCTTTTTTCTAAACAACATGGATTTTTGTTGTAATATGCAATCAATATATTTACACCAGCATATTAATGAGATCAATTATACAATGGGAATATGCTTTCCCCGGGTTCAACTTTTCGTTCAAAAGTAGCAACCTCCCTCCAGCTTAAATTTCTTGTTGTGTTATACAATCTTATATTTTTAGGTATATAATAGGTAAATAAACAATACTCCTCTTTAATCGCTTTGCATTTTATAGATGGAAGAATACATCGGAGCTGGATGGTCAATGGAACCCATGAAAGGTGTATATCTCTAGTGGATATATAAATAGACAGGCAATTCTACTTTATACATATTGTTGAGAATAACTTTTCACAAATACTATATATTTATCAATAGAATAATAGAGATATATTACTTTATTTTCTTTAGAAAAACAAACAAAAGAAAATAATATTGACAAAAAAATTCTTTTGATTATTTATCACCATCCACAATTGATCAGCAAACTCATATTATTATTGCATACATTTTGTACCACTTTTATTTTGTTTGACGTGTAGTTTATAATAAAACAATGAAATTAAGCTTATGTTTTCAGTGACATCTTGACGAAGAGGAAAAAAGAAAGGAAAGATGTCCTTGTTTTAGTGCACTATGCAGATGCATATTTAAAAATAGATTACTTAAGCAGCATTTAGTCACCTTAACTATGTCATCTACTTTTTTTTAACAAGTCTGCTACATTCTTCTTAAACCAAAAAGGAAGAAAACACTCTTGTAGAAAAAAGTAACATGTTTTAATATATTTCCAAACCCAAGTACCCTTTACATGTAGTGTTTTTTTAAAGAGCTGTACATGGATGAAATAAACTCGGCGTGATGTTATTTGTTATGCATATATATTAAAACAGACAAAAAAGATATAGCTCATAAATATTGGGCAAGGAATATTAGTTTCAGTGATGATTAATTCAAATTAAATTTTATTGCATAGAGTCGTCCTCCGCTAATTGCTATCGATTGATACATCAAGATTTATCAGAATTACTAAGGACATAACTATGGGGGGGCCTTTATACGAGAGTGAAGTAAAGGTTGATTGAGTACTAAGAAAGAATAACTGCCCAATGCCTTTTTCAACCCTGTCTTATTATGATGTATCATATCCTTCTATAGCCTAGATATGGTTCAAGATGGCTGTCTTGAAAAAATAACCACGATTTAAACATATAAACAACTTAAAAAAATCAAATGTGCTGTCTATAGTCTTTATTTTTGCATGCATGAAAAAAATACAACTATTATATTATGTAAACAAGGAAGCAAAGGATGTATTGAGCCAACAAGGTCACATGAATATCTCTCAGCAATAGCATGATTGGTGAATGAGAGAAACGCTCAACTTGTGAGCTATCCAAAATCATTCTGGTCTTCCACCAAAGGACTGTGCGATGATTGTACAACTGTGGCTGAAAGGTGTTACGCTAATTTTATGCAGTTCAAGATGTGGTGAGATTTGACGTTAAA
>VCJK01001745.1:10697-22852 GCA_024139485.1 Backusella psychrophila | reverse complement strand
GGGGGGGATAAAATGTTGTCTATCTACTATAATCAGGGTGTGGTTATTATTAAACATTGCATTAGTGGATATTGAAACGTATTATTCCCCAATCCTTGGTACGTTCTCCTTATAATCGAACTAACGAAATGCGGAAACAATATTACGTATTAAAAATAGTATATGTTATTATATAATACAAATGAAAATATGGTATTCATCCATAAGCATATCAATAATTTTTATTTAATAATAGCAAAAAAAAAAAAAAGAAAAAGAAAAACCATCTACCTGGGCTCCATATTCTATTGTGGTAGTAAGCAAAAGTAGCTCGATTTGTATCAACTCGAGTATTGGTTTGTTTACGAATATTTTTATTATTATTTCTTTTTGCTATGCTGTCGTTGGTGTTGTATACATCTTTATTGCAGCGACAATTGCGATTTAAGATCATTATAAAGATTGTCACATTACAATAATATTCGATAAAAGACTACATTATCTGTATCGGAAATACTCTTGTTACTATCATGTAATTGTGTATCTATTACGGTAAATCAGGTTTTTCTTCCTATCTTCGTCCTGTAACAATGTACGGTTCTCATCTTATCAATACCCTACTGTTTAAAAAATGTCGTAGAGTTAGAAAGAAGCTGTCTGTGTGCTTTCATGTTCACATCCATAAAGGATAATATCTATTATTTGTCTCAATATGAGTGATGGCCTCTACTATAACCTATGATTCATAAATCATGGTTCAATAAGTATATGTCTCTTTGTACCAATACCCTTACAACACTAATTGAAGGGTCCATCACAATCATGCATCATCAGAATGATTAAGCAGCACTTTACCTATTCCCAAAGATATGTTTTTCATAAATATCATATTAGAAGTAGATCATATTAGAAGTAGATCATATTAGAAGTAGATCATATTAGGAGTAGATTATTAAAGTTCACTGTTGAAGCTATCTAAAGATGGGTGGAAAGGAAAACTTGAAATTTGAATGCCTTGGATATCAGATATATTGCTGCAACTGCTTCTCCAAGATGCGATTCCAATGTAGCTGCATTGGGAGTATTTCCATTTTTTTTTTTTGAATATTATAAATCAGGTATATCAGATTTTCTTTTTGTTCTTTGGGGAGGGGGGGCATAACTTTATTGAATAGATGAAAAAGCATTACCTCTCGTTAAAATAATTTTATAAAGATGGATTAACAAATTGTAGAGGATTTAATAATATAATTCGTATTTTTAAAAACAAGTATATGTAATATCAAATAGTTGGGACCGAATTAACCTTCCTCGTACAAGTATTTCAATGTCTGTTTCTTTTTTAAACTGGCTGCTTTTGGTGAGAATGTTTTATGTTGCTTTTTCTTATACTCTTGTTCAAATGCAACACTATCAAATATATGTGTAGCTGTCGCTTCATTCACTTGACATATCTAAAAGAAAAAAAGATGAGGTTTATTTATAGACTTTGTCACAAGTAAAACTTACCCTGTTTTTTGATTCCAACAAGTCAATGAGAGACTGATACAGTGCACTTAATTTTAATGTAGATACCGAGCCAAATAGGATCAATTTACTCTTTGCGCGTGTAAATGCCACATTTAGACGTCTCCAATCTCTTAGCAAATCACCCACCTTTATGGTCATATTAGATTCACGTATAGAGAGAGAGAGATAAATTTACTTACATTTCCTTGAGGATTATTTCGCACCAATGAGATAATCACACAATCTTTATCACGACCCTGATATTTATCTACGGTAGACAGCTCGACACCCTTTGTTGACGGGTCCAAAGTAGAAGTGATGAGACGTAATTGGGAACGATAAAAGGAGACAACAGCAAGGTTTTTAGGAGAGACACCACAATGAACTAATGCATGGACAGTATCTGCCACTAGATTTGCTTCCTTGTCGTTGCGAAGAGATCCTTCTTCTGCTGTTTCTTCCACATCCAATATTGGATCTGTATTTATAAACAATACTTTTTGACTATATAATGTCATTAATTTATAATCATTGCAATAGGGGGGTGTGCAACTTACTCTGGATCTAATGCCCTTTCTAACCAACATTGACCTACACATGAACTTGTTTGGTGTATATGTTTTAATCCATCATCCAATCGAGGTATCTCTAGCTTACTATCAGCAATAGACATGGTGCCACAACGTAAGCGGTGATCATAGATGAGTGCATTTGGTAATTCCATAATATCTTTGTTCATTCGATATTGATATTCCAAATAGGTCACTGCTTCCGGGTGCGACTCTGCAAGCAATTCAAATAAGGATTTATCTAGACCTCCCTTTCTGGCATTATCATCTCTTACCTAAAATAGAAGGGATTAGATGAGGGGGGGAAATTATAAATTGAAAAAAAGATAAAACTTACAATAGGTGGTAGCTGATATTGATCACCGACCAATACAAACTTACTAGCATAACGTAATGGACCAATACATGTGGGTAAAGTGATTTGGGATGCTTCATCCACAATGCAATAATCAAATTGTTTTCTTTGAAGCATGACACTGATATATACATATATATGTTGATAAAAATGATTCCTTCTATTTCATAAACCACTTACTGTCCAATACCTAAACAGGTAACGCCAATCACCTTTTTGGAACCCAATTGTTTTCTTAGAGACTCGACCGAATTCACATTATGATCAAACTTTGGTACACAGTCCTTTAACTCTGGCATGACCTTACTGACAGAGCCCAAACGTAGCAAATCAATACCACTTGATTTTAGCTTGACCAGTACATTATCCAATGCAGTATGTGTGTGTGCAGTTATGAGAATCGAGCTGCCTCTTTCCAAGAGCACCTTGACAATCTCGGTAATGGTGGTTGTCTTGCCCGTACCAGGCATACCCAAAATCAAACAATAATCCTGTGTATACAATACGCGTTCCACAGCATGTTTCTGATCCGGGTTGAGTGACAAGGGGAGGGTATATTTTACTTTGGGCGCAACAAACTTTGGAGGCTCCAAATCAACAATCAATTCACGCAGTCGTTCCACAGAAGGTCTTGGATTTGGAGAGCACAACTCGACAATATTGTTGCGCAAAAGTGACATGCCTGCAGATATTTCATCCTTATCAATGCGATACAGTGTCTGACGTTGTGAATAAAAGTTTTTTGCATCGGCACCAAACTGTAAAAAACCTTGAAATGATTGGTTATTGGTTTCATCAAAGTTTTCGCCGCGTCGTGGTGGATTACGCAATGGTTCGCTTAGATTTAAAATGATGCGTTCCTTGTTGGACGAGTGCACAAAGCCCATGGCAAGATTGATATGACCGTCCATGCTCGAAACAACAATGGTGTCACCAGGAGCGAGGTAGGAGGTGAGCTCTGGCGATGTGTCGTCTTTTTGACGCACAAAACAGTAGTGCCAGATTGGGAGCGTTGCATCAATAATGGATTGGTCGATATCAAGCACCATGTTGGCAAGACACCTTCCAGACATTTCTCTCCATTCAGCAGGTTGAGACCATATTTCTCTTCTTGCATAGTCATAATCAATCTCCTCCATATCCAACAGATCCCACCAATGCTTAAAGAACACCAATCCTTTACCTGTAAGCTGCTTTGTTCGCTCATCAAAGAATTTATAAAGTCCACTCGAGTTTTCTGTACCGTTTTCTTTGGCCTTGTGATACTGCATACAGGCATTATTGACATAGCAATACTGGCATTGATGTAGATTGCGTATCATTGGAGGCAATCCATTACGTTTAGAAAGCCAAGTGGCAAGGTCATTACGTGAAATGATAAGTGAACGGATATCACGATGTAAAGAAGGAATGAGATAGAATGTGTTGTCTTTACTATAATAGAGCACACCAGCTTCAATATCAATATCTAATATGTAGAATGTGAGTAAATAATAATAATAATAAAAAGATCCATGTATTTTACCATAGCGATCACTCATCAATAAGGTATAAAGTAACGTCTGTGCACGATGTGTAAGAAACTTGGATGATTTACCCGTCTTTAATTCAAACGGAACAGCAAGCACACGATTGGATGGCGACATTTTTATCTGAATCGATGCATCAATCATACCCTTCATACCATAAGTTGGGCTCCACAAATGCTCTTCAATATCCAGCACATTATTAATAGACAGAGTGTGACAGCCCATCTCCTTTTCGACATCAACACCCAGTTTATTGGAAGGAACTGCATCTGCTTGAGGATGCTCATTGATGAATGTTTTTCCAAAGTAAACAATGTGCTCTGCAATGGGATAAAGTGATGCCAATACTGTCTCTTCATCCTGATCAATGGCATACAAAGACTCGAGTGAATTAAGCACCTCGACTCTGATTTGATCTTGGATGGCCTGTATTTCAAAGATGCCAGTTTGGAGCGTGTGTTGAAGGACGGCATGGATGATATTACCATGCACAAGCACATCGGAATAGTCGCCCACTTGCCGAATCTTCATTTGAAGCATGGCCTTTCGTAGACACGCATGAGTATCTGCAATCGACGTGCATGAAATCAGCTTGTCTGGGTTGATGATGATAAAGTGGTGCTCGTTGTCAATGATGATGCTTTTTGTCTCGACGATGGATGGGATGTGGACAATGTCACCTGAAGAAACTAGTGTATGGAACCAATCATCTCTTAGATGAGCATGAAGTGCTGCGTCTGTTTCGGGCTCTATTAATAGTAGTGTCTTGCAATATATTTAATATCAGGTAATTTATATAGAATGAAAATAGAAACCTTTTGATTGCAAGTGGTGTCGTTCTCGGTGTATTGATCATATGTTACATTAATAACCACATAGCGCGTGTATTTCTTTCTTGCGGGTCTTTCAGGTGGCAGGTTGTTTATATCGGCAAACTGAATCCACTGATCAAGCGGGATCTCGTGTTCAAACAAGTCGTCAAACTCCTCGTCAGGATCCTGTTGCATT
Source organism: Backusella psychrophila (assembly GCA_024139485.1). Lineage (NCBI taxonomy): Eukaryota > Fungi > Mucoromycota > Mucoromycetes > Mucorales > Backusellaceae > Backusella > Backusella psychrophila. The sequence continues at coordinate 17,903 of VCJK01001745.1, read as the reverse complement.
GGGCTGACAGTGTTGTTTTCAGGCACTATACAATTTGCCTCGTCAGGATCCTCATTTGTATTGGGTGCGACATTGACCTGCATTGCCTCGAGTTGTTCTATTTCGTCCATTCCAAAGTCATCGCCAAACATATCGTCGTCATTGTCATGACTGTTGTCATTGCTGTTATTATTGAGCATAGGACTATCTACGCTACGGCTTAATACTTTAAACTTTTATATACATAAAAATACATTTCTAACCAGTATCTGTTTTTCGTTTCTTTTGCTGTTCAAGTGTCATTTTTGGGATTATTTGATTTGTTTGTTTTTTTAATACAAGGCGTAGTAGTAATTGTCAAAAAAAAACCAAAATGAAAATGAAAATGAAAATGAAAAAGAGGACTTTATTTTGATTTTTTGCATTTGTGCGCGTGTGAGGTTTTATGGTCCAAACTCAGACCGATAAACTTTTTTTTAATTAAATAAAAAACAAGATATAAAATAAAATAATGTGTATATACAAATAGGATGATAATAATGATAAGCAAGAAAGATGAGTTAATGAGACAAAGGAGGTAATCGAAGTGAAAGGTGTCTTTCGGGACTCTTTTCAGAGAACAATTCTCTAGTTTGCATGTTCTCTAGTTGATGATAGACCTGGTCTTGCTTCATCTTTGTCCTTGTTTCTTCATAAAAGCGTTTCTGTTCTTCAATTCTGCAAGACTGAATAAGGTGTCGTATTTCAGGTTGTGATTCAAAACGTAATAAGAGTTGTTCCCAGCCATTGCTAGCATCGTCATGTTCAGAAAAGTGGGTTGTTGTTGTTAATAAGCTTGGCACCATGAGTGATATATTTTTTTATGTATAGTAAAAAAAAAAGAAATTGATTTCAGAAATGAGTCCTCTCTTTTTATATCCTTATGTAGCTGATAAGACGGAGAACGTAATTAAACCCTTAAATTTCCCGTTTTGCTATTTCTGGCCATTTATTTTCGCAGCAGTCTAGTAATTAAAATCAGAATGAAATCATTTTCCTTTCATTCCTTGGTTTCTTCATTTTCTTTTCGATGCATAACACGGTTATCTGTTCTCTACTTTATAATCTCAAGATTCTTTTCTAATTAATGCCATTTCTTTAACATTGGATCTATTGATATACAAAAAGACCTCGACTCTTTTGAATGATGGTAAAATTCCGTCTTTTCCCGTCGATAAATTTTACAGTCTGATTTTCAAAATAAAAAACTGAAATCCTTATCATTTTCATACACAGCAGTCTTTAAAAAAATAAAAATCAGCGGTAAAACTGTTGAAAAAATCAGGAAAGATGATTCAAAAGATAGATAAAGTATATAAACGTACACTGCTAAAGATAGCCAAGCAATGGGAGAGTAATTTCTCTTTCTTTTTTTCTTTTTTTCTTTTTTGAATTTCAAGCAATACAACAAGTGTGTCGTGCAGAATTTGTAATAAAGAAAAGTATTAAAAAAAATGGTAAACTGATCGGGTTACATAATCAAGAGTTCCAGGTGTAAAGTGCACAAAACGACAAACATGACATTTGCAAGTCTGCTTATATAAGACTTTTCATCAACCATAATTGGCATTGGGAATGGATGGAAAGTAGGCTGAAAAGGGAAATGTGAGAGTCCTGGTCAAATCAGAAAAATTGTTGTGTATCCTGCTTTCACTCAATTCGCATCATTTAGTGTTATAAAGTATATATAGTATCGGTACCATATATATAATTATCCATTGAACTACATTTGATTCTTATATGATACCTACTTGTTTTATTTTGTAATTTATACAAAGGCAATAATACAAAAAAGAAAAGATAAGCATTCGATATCAAACATGCTTTTTGTAATATCCGCATTGCTATCTATATCACTATTGATAACCACCTGATTATATCTTATCATGTAAACATGCACTTGTATCATTCATATACAAAATGTGCGATCCAATGTACTTTAATATTAAAACAAGGTGCTGTTCTATGTTTTGCATAAATTATATTGAAATGGGAAGGATCTTTTCCCAGAGCTATATTACCGGTTCTATATTATGCAGCCTTTTCTTTAGTATAAAATGTAAGATTAATAGTCAACCCGCAAAACTTTGTATTCCGAATAATACCTTTTCTTTTAACAAGTAAAAATAAAGCTATCAGTTACTTTTATCAAGTGAAAAATGCATTTGACATGGCATTCGTTCTTGTTTAGGAATAAAAAGAATATAGCCCTTTTTTTTTTTTAGAGTTTTCCAGCAATATGAAAATGCGGGACCATTGGATTTTCTTAATAAGAAAACAAAAGAAAAACTCTGGGACAAAATATACCTTTTTTACTAAATCACTTTTACCCTTTCTCTTCTTTGGATATTCAACTCATTAATAATGCCAAGAATAGGAAAGTTTAGGTTTTGAGTCAACAGTTTATTTTTATAATATCTAGGTTGATACAAGGAAATAAAACTATTGTCGTATAATACCTTTCTGCTTATCGCATTATTTTCAAGTCTCATTTTGTTTAAAATATTCTCTACATTTCCAGTCACTAGGGTCTATCGACTATCTTTTTCAGGAAATTAATAATTCTCGAAAGTCGGTTATTTACACTTTGAAAGGAACAGCGCTATAAAGTTGTACATCTTTGAGTAAAATTTAATATTTTGAAAGTATTAGATGCTCTCTTTTTTTTTCTTCTAGACAAAAAAAGGGGAGAAGGGTATATTTAGTATGGAAAGATAGGAATGAATCAATAAGAACTTCTTCAAATTATCGAAAAAGACAAACACATGGATACATTCCATCTCTCTCCACTTCCATATGAAAAAGTGTTTATCCGAATGTAATGAAGCGCCGTACTTGTGTTGACTTGATATGTTGTATAAAGTAGTTTATTTATGGATGTCTTAATAATCAGGTTACTATGTATTTTCCCAACAACTTGACAACAAGTTGTCCAATATGCGAATATGACTTGAGTGTCCAATAATTATTTTATAATACGGTAAACGCGCAGAACGGCTCCAATCACGTGCACATTTCAATTTTTTTTTTATTTTGGATTTAATAACGACGATGATTTTTTTTTTTGATTGCAGGAAGATTTCTTTTCTTGCTGTTTATTATACCTTTTACTACAATGTCGTCACTTCACTCACAGTCAAGAGAAAACAATGTGGATCTTCCAGAAGGAACTGTGAAAGAACCACTTAATGAGGATATCAAAACCCGTGACTTGTCAACAGCGATTCAAACCAAATCAGATAACAGCAAGACACCCTTCGTTCAAAGTAAAAAAAAAAAAGAATATATATATATATTATTTATAATCTAAACAACATTTATACTGAATAGAGAAAAGCGGATTGAAGGAAAATGCAGCTCCTCCAAAGACCTCCGATCCCAACGTTACTGGTAAAACGTGTATTTATTATTATCAAATATAAAACTCACAAGGACCTTTAATAGGAATGGATGACTGTCTTCGACGAGCTCGTTCTACAAATAGCGTGGAATGGACAGGCCGCGAAGAAGAAAAAGGTCAGAAAAGAATGATGTGTAAATAAGAAAGAGTTGCTGACACACATAGATAGAGCAAGAATGGGCCCCAAATTCAACCTTCAACCTCAACGTCTTTGACACAAAGTATTACGAACAAGAAAACAACATGGCTGAACAAAAGGATGAACAAGACGCTTTCCCTTCTTTTGTATCTAATGAAATCGAACAACAAGAGCATGTGACTCCCCTTTCCCCTTTCAAAGAAGAAACAGAGATCAAGGCGGACTTTATCACACCCTCAACTATTGAATATGGACCTCCAAAGGAGATTGGTAAAATGGACACCTTGATTGGATTGACTCTATGAACTAACATGTCTTTTTTACATGTAGAATTGCCATTTGTTCCATTCAATGCTGATATCATTCTAATCAATCAATTCTCAGCCATTGCCGCTATTTCTGCCTATGAAGCACGAGACTATAAAGAACAAGACATTGATCCTGTGTTTGAAGACGATGTCGATTATAATTATATTAGAGAAATTGAGCTGCAAGACGATTTCTACGCATTCAACCTTGACGATGAGGAGAAGGAAAGTGATCAAGATGTTCGTATCCCATTTGATGATTTCCTCTTCCATACCCAGTCATTGGAATGCTAATTATATATTGCTTATAATTACCAAAAAAATAAAAATAAAAACAAGATGTGTATATTCCTGAATGCTAAATAAAACTATAAAACAATACACTGCTTGTGATGTGTTGATCCAATAAATTAGCCTTTATCTTTTGCATTGTCGTCTTTGCACTACTACGCCCAATCCAAGCAAAATCAAATGCCGACACGAAACTTTCAACGTCATCACATTTGGGGAACCAATTTAAATCGTTTATTTTATTTATTTATTTTGCCTCTTCTCGTATTGTTTCTATTACTTTCTATTTAAAAAAAGATGGTTTTAGCTGATTTAGGAAGAAAGATCAATTCAGCATTTACTGAATTGACAAAAGCACCCGTTATCGATGAAAAGGTTTTTTTTTTTATAAAAATAAAAACACTATTGAACAAGTCGACCAACTTTTATTTCTAGGTGCTTGATGCGTTAGTTAAAGAGATTTGTGCAGCCTTACTTCAATCCGATGTCAATGTTATGCTTGTTCAAAAACTCCGTACAAATATCAAAAAGAATGTGAATCTGGATGAATTGGCAGATAGTGCCAACAAGAAGCGCATGATTGAAAAAGTATATATATATAAAAAGTAAAAATAGGTCTATAAACTCATTCTCTCAAATAGGCAGTAATGGATGAGCTTATTCATCTTGTGGATCCTGAAGTAGAGCCCTATAAGCCCATCAAAAAGAAGACCAACATTTTCATGATGGTAGGTCTTCAAGGTGCGGGTAAAACCACAACATGTACAAAAATTGCATCCTTTTATCAACGCAAAGGATGGAAAGTGGCGCTCGTGTGTGCAGATACCTTCCGTGCCGGTGCGTTTGATCAATTGAAGCAAAATGCCACCAAGGCCAAGATTCCCTACTATGGTAGTTACACCGAGAGTGATCCTGTCGCCATTGCATTGGAGGGTGTGAACAAGTTCAAGGCCGACAAGTTTGAGATTATCATTGTCGATACTTCGGGTCGCCATAAGCAGGAAGTCGAGCTTTTTGAGGAAATGAAGCAAATCTCGGCTGCAGTGGTAGGGGAAAATATAAAATAAAATAAAATAACTGGTCAACAAAATGGTTAATGGTATAGTAGACACCAGATGCAACTATTTTCGTCATGGATGGTACAATTGGTCAAGCTGCCGAGTCTCAGGCAACGGCATTCAAAGAGGCTGCTGATTTCGGATCAATTATTATCACAAAGATGGACGGCCATGCCAAGGGTGGTGGTGCCATTTCCGCGTAAGTTGGTTTATATTGATGGAATGAATCAAAGCACTAAAAAATCAAGTATATAGTGTTGCAGCAACACACAGTCCTATTATCTTTATCGGTACCGGTGAACATCTTCACGATATGGAACGCTTTGATCCTCGCTCGTTTGTTCGTAAAATGCTGGGAATGCATGATATGCGTGATATGATTGAATCGGTGCAGGATATGTCATTGGGCGACAATAAGAAATTAATGAAGAATTTGGAAAAGGGTCAATATTCATTACGTGACATGTACGAGCAGTTTCAACAGGTCTCAAAAATGGGTCCATTATCTAAAGTAAGTCTGTATTTATACGTTTGTATTTATATCAAAACTCATCATACTGTAAAAATAAGCTGATGGGTAATATTCCTGGTATGCCCGCTGAAATGATGGCAGGCACCGAACAAGAAGGCACCAGACGTATTAGACGCATGATGTCTATTATGGACAGTATGACCGATCAAGGTAAGGCAATAGTCATAATAATGCATCCATATGCTCATGCTCATGTCCATGATAGAGTTGGATGGTGACAATACAGTATTTGAAAAGAACCACAGCCGTGTCATCCGTGTTGCCCGTGGTTCGGGTACCAGTGTGCACGAAGTGGAAGAGATTCTTGGCCAATATACCAAATTCGCCGATATGGTCAAGACCATGGGTGGCAAGAACGGATTGATGCAAAACATGCCCACGGATCCTCGCAAGATGAACCCCAACCAGATGGCACAAATGGGCCAGATGCAGCAAAAGATGGCCAATCTTATTCCTCCTCATATGCTTGCCCAAATGGGTGGTATGGAAGGCCTCCAAAAGACTGCAAGACAATTTGGCAACATGTTTGGTAAGGGCGGTGGCGGTGCACCTGGAATGGGTGGCGGAATGCCTAATATGGATGAAATGATGAAGGCTTTTGGTAACTTCAAGTAGTTTTGTGTGTGTGTGCATCCAGGGATCTGTATTCTCTCTCTTTAATTTTTATTCTTCAGGTTATAAATAAAATAAAAAAATTATATATATATACTTTAATAAATGAAAAGATCATCTTAAAATCACCTTTTTCAAAACATTTGCCACTCGTTCATCATGCCATTGTTTGTTGTTTAATGCATTGGTTTTTCCGTACTTGGTCAAAGCGTCCATCTTTCTAAGCTTGTTTTTGAATGGATCATCACATTTTGTCATTCAATGCATGCGTGTGGTAGCATGTTTAATAAATTGAATTTCCATGCAAGTGGATATAATGTGGTTAAAACAATATTGGGTTCAGGGCGAAATCAATAAATATGTCCAACAAATCACTACAAAAGGAAGTAAATGTTTTCTAGAAAGAAACTGGTAAAACTAAATGTCTGATCTGCAAGAATGACATCTGGCTTATTTTATTAAGCTTTTTTGTATAACCCAAAAACAACTATGCAACTTTATTTAATTGTAATCATCTCTAGGTTCATATATTCGTTTTCTATAGAGACTTTATTATCGACAATGCCACCAAAACGTACTCTTTTTTTATCATTTTTACCACCAAAGCTAAATTGGGTGAAACACCTTCAATATGTTTGCTTGAATATGAAATAAACAAAATACAAGTCTCACTCTCTGTTTTATTTATTTATCTTTTCTTTGGTGTGATACTCCATCATTTGGGTAATTTGCAACGAGGATTTCTTTTTTTATCTTATTTTAGGGTTAATTACATAAGTTTATATAATCAATGATGTTTATATAATCAAATTTGATATCAAGTAAAAGATACTTTTTTTTTTCTGATA